>JAKTUZ010000020.1:0-198551 GCA_030556945.1 Hyphopichia buzzinii | reverse complement strand
CGATCGAAAAGTATTCTCGACTGTGAACCGCTGTGATCGATGTTACCTGAATGGACTCAGATGTTTAACGTACTCTGCGATGAGACGTTGTTTAGTATGATCAAGTGCCGCTCAAGCTTGGTAGATTTCTTCTCCACTGACCGCCATTGTGATCGAATTTGTATTCAACTGTGATTGTATATGATCAAAAGTGATCAACAAACCACTCGGTCTCACCTACTGGTGTGTATTTAGGGCTTATTTAGTTAAATTCTATTCCGAGTATAAATATCGTAGCAATTCTATGAAACATTATGCCTTGAATTCTTGATTTGTCAAATTGTTCATTAAAGAGCGACCCATTCTCATTTCAAAGCAGACTACACAAGGGCTAGAACTAGACAATTTTGACCGAAGATAGTGCTAAAAGGTGTGGCCCTTTCGTGATGAGCTTCATTGGAGAGTAATGGACATGTTCAACACAGCAGGGCAATGTGCCAAATATTCAATCGAAACTAATCCAAACCATTGTAAATATCAGAGTGGACAAAAAACCAGCCAAACACAAGTTTGTTGAGCTTCTTATATCCACAGGGTCACTCTGAAACCCTTATCAACTGGTTTCGATTAAGTTCTGTTTAAGCATCGGCCAAACCAATATGAATTTGCAACCGTGTTTACTTCAAGCAGCAAACACTATGTCAGGCAGACTTATTCATTATAAGGATGTTTCACAAGTCAGTAAATGTATGTTCGAAGTATTAAATTCAACTTGTAAACTGTTTCCTCGAGATGTGACTCCAATAGAATAAGAGCTCTTTGTCATTCCGCAATCGACAAACCTCCCAATAAAAGCTTTTGACCGGACAAAATGTACGAATAGATGGAGTACTAACTTTGGTATTTAATCTCCGGGTGGTGTCCAGTGAAGCCGGAAGAACACATTATATGATACCCAAGTATCAACGAATAGTCTGTACCCAGTCTCACTTTCTCCAATATCAAGAAATCAACCCATGTTTGCTTTTCTTGTGAACTGGTCTCTGCTGAATGCTGATGACTTCTTTGCGACTTCTGTTGCTTACATGCCAAATTGCCAAATGTCTTTATCGTACGCTTCCGTCACACTGTCATCTTCACCGTACTCGGCCTGCCACAGTGTGAACCCACCCTGTAACACCCACACGTTGAGCCCATCCAATTGCCTCTGGACGTCCTCACTAGCGTCTTCAATTGATCTCATAAATCTCAACGTGGACCTAGGGCCACGGACCTGCGACAATGCACAATGAAACACAACATCACGGATCTTGTTATCGGCCAATCGCTTCTGAAGCTCAGGTAATGTCTCGTTGAAGTTTCCCGCCGGATAATGATAGCACCCTTTGATGTGTCCTCCCACGTAATCGCTGTCTCGCACGTCCACCACAGCAAAATTGCCGGCAGCCAGTCTTCCGGCACGAAACCAGGACCGGAGTACCAGCGCATTGAGGAATTTGAGGTCAGATATCAGGTAAACCTTGCTCATTGTAAAGAGATCTTGTAATCAAAGAAGACTTTGTAATTTTGCAAGTCACTTTAAGCGCTGCGTGGGCTAGATCACGTGCAGTCCGGGGAGTTATGGAAATAATTGGAAATGTACTAAATCTCCAAAAACAGGGAGCAATGTCGACATTTGTGTGTGTTCAAGTCATGGGATACGTAAGAAAGTAGTCACCGAATCAAGACCAACAACCCGTTGAAAAAGATGCAATTTCTAATGCCCAACGTAATTGTCAAATGTCAAATGTCAAATCAAGCAATCAAATTTTTTCGCACTCAATTGTGTATTTGAGAAATGATTCAATATTTGTTTCCCTTCTTCTTTTCTTCCACCTATTGTAGCTTGAAATTCACCATATTCAATCCAATTGGCCAATTGAATAACCAATTCAAGTAATTCAACTTCAAAAAATCATGGCTCCTACCAAGGAAGAGGCAAACCCATTGACCAGATCAATTCTGGTGGAATCCATTGCGCCTACATTGAGCTCATTTTTCAAGAGGAAACGGACCCATGGCGAATCCCACTCTACTCCAAATCCATCGTCGCCCCAAGACTCCGGCAAAGAGCTGCTGGACTCCGAAGAATTGAAGTTGGAGCCAGCTCCAGCTACGAAAAGACGGAAAGTTAAAACCAAACAAGAGGAAGAATTCGAGGCCAACGAGAAGAAACTCGACGATGAACTCCCTGAGGAAATGAGAAAATACAGACCAAGAGGTTTCAAAATCAACTTGCCGCCAACAGACAGACCAATAAGAATCTACGCCGATGGTGTGTTTGACTTGTTCCACTTGGGCCACATGAAACAATTGGAACAATCGAAGAAATCTTTCGAAAATGTCGAATTGGTCTGTGGTATCCCATCAGACAAGGAAACTCACAAACGGAAAGGATTGACCGTATTGACCGATGAACAACGTATCGAAACTTTACAACATTGCAAATGGGTCGACGAAGTGATTCCAAATGCCCCTTGGTGCGTTACCCCAGACTTTCTCTTGAAACATAAGATTGATTACGTTGCTCATGATGACTTACCTTACGCTTCCACCGACAGCGACGATATTTATAAGCCAATCAAAGAAATGGGTATGTTTTTAACCACCCAAAGAACAGAGGGAATCTCCACTTCCGACATCATCACCAAGATCATTAGAGACTACGACAAATACTTGATGAGAAATTTTGCTCGTGGTGCCACTAGAAAAGAGTTGAATGTCAGTTGGTTGAAAAAGAATGAATTGGAATTCAAGAAACACATCAATGACTTTAGATCCGCATGGATTAAAAACAGAAACAGTATAAATAATGTTTCTAAAGACTTATACTTCGAAATCAGGGAATACGTTAGAGGCAAGAAGACCGGCATAAATTCCTCTGCTACTTCGATCAGTAGCGAATTTGACGAATCCTCAAGAGCTTCAAGTCCTTTAACTGACTTTGCTTCCAAGTACATCGGCAATAGAAACAAGTACTTGAATGGTGGCGATGGAAATCATAAGTCCCTTTTCGATAATGTCAGAGATTGGATGGCCAGAGACGATTCTCATGATGAAGATTCCACCAACGAAAGTGACCGTCCTATAAGCCATAGATTGTCAAGGGCAAGTACTAAACCCGAAAGATTGAGTGACGTTGAGATGACGGAACCGGAAAAGACCACTGCCCCTGCAAAGAAAATAGCAACCACGCCAAAGAAGCCAACTGCTTCTCCAAAGAAGTCTACCAACACCATTTCTGTCAATAATACTCCTAGAAAAATCAAAAAGCCAGTGAGTAAGAAGACCAGAAAGACCGAATAACTGCATTCATTAGTAAAATCCCTCTTTATTTCAACTTTTAGCATCAAGTCTAATATTTAAACAGTTTTATTGATATTCATTTAATTATCCCAACTCGTAGTTTTAAATTTATGCGAATTATCATCGAAATATATGAGCGAATTACAACCCACTTTTTATTCTACTTTGGCCTTGTCTGATTATCTATAACATGTCAGAAAACAGCATATTGGAGACGATTCCATCCAAGTATGACGAAGACATGGAAAAGAATGCCATCATTGACCAAATATATGAGCATCTCCAACAACAATTAAAGCTACAAAAACAAGAACTACTACAGCTGAAAGAGTCGTTTCTCCACGATTCTGGAATTGCTGGCGCTCTGTATGATCATCACGGATCTGTGCCCGTGGCACTTCCCAGTACTAATAACTGGAGCTTCACCCAGGGTCTTGTACTTGGGCAATTGAGTGTTATATTCGTGATCGGTATTTTCATCAAGTTTTTTGTTTTTGCCGAGCCAACGGCAATTACACCCTCCTCAACCAACAAGGACGCTTCAGGGGTTATTGTGAAGAGAGAAAAGTCAATGAGCAAGAAGGGGAAGGAGTCCGACATGTCTGGAAAAGACGCTTTGGCATCTGAAGGTGACGATGAGGACTTGTCGTCGCAAAGATCAAAAGTGGCATCCATCTTGGAGAAAACATACTACGACGTGGAAAATCATCCTTCAGAGTCTTTAGACTGGTTCAATGTATTGATTGCTCAGACCATTTCTCAATTAAGAACAGAAGCTTTGTCGTCTGATAACATTTATCACTCGCTCAACGATTTCCTTCTGAAACTGGAAATGCCAGACTTTCTCGACACCATACGAATCACCGAGATTGACATTGGTGATGATTTTCCCATTTTCTCCAACTGTCGCATCAACCACAGTCAGGACGGCTCAGGTAGGCTAGAGGCCAAGATTGACGTTGACCTTTCAGATACATTAACCTTGGGGATTGAGACAAAACTATTGCTCAACCACCCGCGACCTTTGACGGCTGTGCTCCCAGTGCAGCTTTCGGTGTCGATAGTACGTTTTTCCGGTTGTTTGACTGTGTCATTGATCAACACGAACGATGCCGAGTTTGTTGATTTGGCAACACTGGACAAGCAAACACACGGGCTTAATTCCGATACAAAAGCGGGAACGGCGCTCATGTTCTCGTTTGCTCGTGATTACCGTCTTGAGTTCACCGTCAAGTCGTTAATTGGATCGCGAGCCAAGCTTCAAGATGTTCCCAAGATCTCATCTTTGGTGGAGAGTAAATTGAGGAGCTGGTTCGTTGAACGGTGCATTGAGCCACGATTCCAAGTGGTCAAGCTTCCTTCCATCTGGCCCAGTCGGAAGAACACCCGTGAGCCGGTGCATGCCAATGCAAATGGCATGGTGGATGTGGTGGACGAAGCCACATAAACTTGTAAATATAATGAACATTAGAAAATCATGAAGAATGACGAACAAACCCACAATACAGGTTGATAATGCCTCCAGAAAGGTGAACACTTTCCTTCTCCGTAGTAGCTTGCTTTCAGTATGGTAAAGAGCTTGATCGTTTCAGTTTGTGCACACTTCACCAAATGGCATTATGCCAACTACAAAATCGTGAATGTAAATGTGTACTCGTGCCATCACGAAGGTAATGCTATAAGGAGGTATATGTTGTATTTACACCTCTATCAGATCACATTGAATGATTCAACATGTAGGAGTTCGATTAAATAATACACTGTCTCGACTTCTCCTTCTAATTCTGTATCCCATCTGGATCCTTTTTCTAGCGCTCCATCTTGATACTCTATTCATCTCCTATTCCTCCTCTCAACCTAACATACTTCTCTCTCTTCCTCTCAACCTAACATACTCCTCTTTCTTCCTCTCAACCTGACGTCTTCGAGCTTGCGGCCAATATCCACAAACTGCTTGTGTCCCTGCTTGCCCTTGGCCGCAAAGGCATCTTCGTATCCCTGCAAAATCCACTGGTTATACTTGTCCGCGTACACCGAATGAGTACTCAAAATGGCCCTCTCCAATACGTACAAGTCCACGGCCTTGTCTTCTGGCATGCCCGAGTACGATGATAGTCCAAAGTCAATCAACACCGGCAATGTGTCCTGTAGCAAGATGTTGGAAGACGTCAAATCTCCGTGAATCATGTCATTCATATGTAACCGGCCGATAAGTCCACCCACAGCGTGGCACAAGGCCTTGACATCGTCGCTCACGCACTCACCTGCCGTCAGATTGCGCTCCAAGAACCACAAGTGGTTTTTGAACGAGCTAACATCGCCGTTGGGCAAGTTGTTCCCCAAACACTCCATCCATATGATGCCATTATTAAAGTCAGCCAGAATCACCGCTGGCGCCTCGATTCCTATCTTGCGAAGTCGATGCATAAACTTTACCTCACCAACAGTCCTGTTTTTCGTGAGAGAGGCATCAATCTTGGGGTGCCGGTATGGCTTGGGCGGCCGATACTTGATGATGAATGAATTGGTATTTGGTAGTTGGGGAGAACTCAGGTATGGGTGTACTGATGTTTGAAACACCACCGCTTCTGCCCCTTGTGATATCACAGTAAGCGGTATATTTTGCAAGTGTTTTTGGGCACCTGCCACAATATAATCTGTCATTGGACTTGAGCTAAAGTTGTAGGTTTTTAGCCGCTTTTCTCATTTTATCCAATGGTGGATGTAGTGCGCACAGGAATAATGATCCTCACATAATTCAGAATTGGCGGCAATTTACAACCACCACTTCTTATCCAAAAAACATGTCGTCAAAATCCGACTTGTTGTATGTGATACCTCCTTATATTCTCAATACAAGTCTAGGACATCGCCTCAAACAACTGGTGTTGGCCAAGGATGAAGAATTGGGAACTACAAATGTCGTGTGTACAGATTCTCCAAAATACGTTACCGCCCAAATCAATAAAACTATCCCAAATAACCAAATTGTGGCGGATCCCGAGGTCAATCGAATCGTCAGGGAAAAACTCCTTCACAAATTCAGCATCTTGGGCATTTTGGGGAATAACCCACTGGATTACAATGACATTTCCGACCAACGGATTTACGAGTTGTGGCAGATGTTCAAACATCGCATAATTTCTGATAGCCTGCCCAAGTTCATGTTGGCGTCGTCCACCGAAGATACAAGATCTGTGGCCTCCAAGTTATCCAATGGCCAAGTGGGTGAGGTGTTCATATCTAACGAAATAGAAGGCCTTCCGGAGCTGTACCTGCCGTACTTGGACCAATATTTGAGAGACTTGCTCATGTCCACGAAACTGAAGGCTGTCGATGGCTATATGGCACCCAGGAGTACCATCAAGTTCGACGATGGGTCCATTTTTGACTACTCTTTGCCAATTTCCTGGTCCCCGCTCATATCCATCAAATACTTACACCATTTGGAGAAATCATATGGCCTCCGTATTTGTAATGACAATGGCTTGTCCACTATCAAATTGTCCACTGAGGAGTCCGAACCATCTCCCCCAAATTGTGGCTACAAATGCTATAACTTCATCTCCGATAAAAAAGTCAGCCCTTCAGTTGGAATTTTCTATTACGAAATCGAAGTCAAACAAGAAGCGGGCAGCGCCACTGACTACCATCCAATCATTGATATCGAAGATGGTGCTGTGTCTTCTGAAAACTCCCTCCATTTCCGCATGGGCTACACCAGAAGCTTGATTAATTTTGACCCAATGAATGCTGCATCATTATCGAATTCCAATAATAACCTAAATGGCAAAACCTACCAGTTGGATTTGGAATCAATAAAAAGTGACATTTATTATTACAAGCAAAACGAAACCTTCACAGAAATGAGCGATGATGTCGTGGTCTACTTGTCCTCCCAACCAGGTGAAATGAGAGGAAGTTATGTGGTGAATTTCGAAACTCTGAGCTTCCAGAACTCGGTAAGGGAGCGTGAATCTCGTCAGAGGTCCATAGCAATGGGTAGCTACAGGAGATTGTCACAGTTGGGAAGACAACCAACGGAAGAACTAGATGACGGTAAAGTTGATTTGGAAGTTCCATTCAATACAAACTTAGTTCAGGCTAAGAACAAGAAACTCTTCAAATCTGACGTTATAGGGTACGGTATCAATTTCATTGATAAGTCATTCTTCATAACATTGAATGGAATTCTTATCAAAACTATACCACACGATGAGATCAAATCAAGGCTTCCCTCCAATGATAATATCTTCAATGACGAGCCAGACACCGGGGTATACCCAATGATTGGGTTTGAAATCAAGAAAAAATCGTCCGATATCAAAAGAGGTCAAACGCCATCAAAATCAGAAATTGCCGCCAATTTTGGTTTCAGAGAATTTAAATTTAATATCAACAAATACGTGAAGGAGTACAAATATCTGCAGCAAAAGCAAATGTACTCCAGTCAACTCGATCAATTGAAAGAGCTCGAGACCCCTGATACCAATTTCATCAAAGAAGGGTTCCCACCTACCATTCAAAAGTTGTTGACAAAGCTTGATGATGACTCCAGTATTTTGCATGAGCTCATCGTAGGCTACTTAGATCACGAGGGATATATAAATACGTTGGATGCATTTGACGAAGATCTCAAACTGTTGAATCTGGATCTCCGCAACCCAAAGGAGAGCGACGTTCATAGTGAACAAGATGACCAAATATTCAATCGGGTTACCGATTCTCAAGGTAGGAGATTAATGAAATCATATCTCAATGAGTCCCGATTCGATGAGTTGACAGAGGCCTTACTGTCCAATTATTACAACATATTATCAGCAAATGTATACCAGCAACTCTTATTTGAGATCAAATTCCTCAGGCTCGTTCACTCTACCAAAAAGTACTTGGAGAAAAAGCTTACAATTAATCGCAGTGAACTTAGCCCTGCAGATCTGGTAAGTCCTGAGGTGGCCCTAAAGTTGGCCAAAGAATTACAAGAGGAATCTTCTGAGAATCATGCTCATCTTAAAAGGATTCACGAAATATCAAAAGCGTTATTGATAACCGATAAGTCGTCCTTGACTACATTCCCCATCGTCAATTCAATCCTCAAAGGCTACGACCGTTATGTGGATAAGCTCTTCAACATATTAAACCAAAGCATCCTTTCTGCATTGGGCCGTGACAAGCACTCCGGTCTTGAAACTATCATTAATCAAATCGATAAGAACATCAACACATTAAGTTTGGATAAAATGGATCAAAACTTCATGCTTATTAATCTTGAGCTGGACTACATAGATTTATGATTAATGTATTGAGATTTACTTTACTTCCTGGCTTTTTTTCTCTTTGGTCCTTCGATCTCTTCCTTTGCTTCCGTTGTGTGCAGTTGAGGTGAATCGTTGATGAAGCAGCTTAGATTTGTATCTGGTACCTCGAAGTCGAGTGTGATATCTGACAATGTAGTGATTCGGTGAATATCAAACATCTTCAAGGACCAGCCTCCGTGTTCAATGTCTTGTAAATTTATATCTTCATCTTGATTCATAATCTCCACAAATATAGGGATGTATTCTTCCACGTACTCCTTGACATTGTATTTGATTTTAGTATCTGGTCTCGAAGAATCCACCACATAATATAAAAATGCTTCGTCGCTGAAAAATGGGGCTGCCAACTGTGTAATATCCACTAGTAACGAGAGGATCAAACTAGCAGTAGCCGGTCCAACACCTCTTAGCTCGCATAAGATTTTCATCGAATCCTTGACAGCCTTCTGATATGTAGACAATTCCTTCGCCAATGATTTTTTGTTGATATCTTCCACTGACTTCACGAATGCTGATAAGCCTCTTTGGGTGACATCTTCAACGGTGTCTGGCTCGTTCGATTTGATAAGCTTTGGAAGTGTTGGTCTGAATTTTCCCTTGGCTAGCTTCCAGTCCATCAAAAGAACAAGCTCGTCTTTTGTTATGTGAGTAGTCCCGGTATCATCAAATCTCTTCTTGAGTAGCTTGGGTAATTCATCATTTCTCCATTGATCTAGCTCTTCTAACGTGAGAGAGTCATCCTTGTACTTTTTGGTGCTCTGAGCAGACAATTCCTTGGTGATTTTTTCATACAACTGCAGACTTGCCAACTTGATATATTTCACTGTCTTGGACATGTTGGTGAACAACTAAGGACAAGTACAGAAGGAGTAAAGTTGAAAGCTTCTATAGATTTTTTTCAGATGGTGGCTGGGGTACGGGGCTATTTACAATGGGTATGGCGTCTGCTGATTTGGAAGAAACTGAATTGAGTCTTGATTCGGGGGTGAAGCTGATGGGAAGCAAGGAGTCCAAAAGCATGTTCTGAAACAAGGAGTAGACCTGGGAGCTAGTCCAGAAAAGTACTAGAGCCATTGGTGCATGCAATGAGATGGCCATCAAGAATACTACCGACATTCTGGAGATGCTGGCGATGGAGTCTGTGATGGTGGGTCTAAGCGACCGTTTCCGCTGTTGAGGTCCAAAAAGCTGTGCTGTCTTGATATTCCATTCGGCGTTACAGAGCATCACCACACCCAATGCCAAAGGGAACACGTGAAGCGGGTCCAGGGTTGTCAAGTCTGCGAACCAGAGGATTCCTTCATTATACAACGAAGTGTCCAAAGGCCTATTGGCAAGACTGTCCCAGTTAGTCCAGCCACTGAGGTTCCGCATTGTCAACGACATGCAAACCCAAAGTGGTACTTGGAAGAGGGGAAGGATCATGTTTCTGGAGAGTTGAACATTATGTTTCTTGAACAAGGCTTTTTGGCGCTTTCTGGTCTCCTTGGTTGCCACCACCAACATTTCCTCGTACTTCATGGATGCTAGAGGTGACTGTAGTTGCGCCACGTCGGTCATGCTGGGCTCCGCACTAGCACTAACTGTTTTGGCACTTTGTTCTGCGGTCTTCTTAGCTGCTTGAGCCTTTTTAGCGAGATTGAGCTTAAGCACCGGGTGTGTGGCACTCACTATGGGTCTTAATTCCTTCTGTTTCCTTATACGGAGTCGTTGAAGCACCGCCAACGGCGTAGTCCACAAACCACGCAAGGTGAACGTGGTGATGGGTATTAGTGCCCACCATGGAATCCCTGTAAAACCATGAGCCATTTCTAGGCCCTGGGTGAGCGTGGATACCACAGCAGTTGGCTCTAGGGAAAAGTGCCTTCGCTGAACACGCCCAGCGTATCTATAAGGGCGTAGCGCCCATAACGAGCGCAGTAGCATGGAATAAGTTGGAGCTGTTAGCGCCTAACAAAATCATTTTGTAGCGCCAGAAATATCTACCAGAATCGGGGCCACCACACGACCACAAAATCTCGAAAAACCACCTACTAAAAAAATGGAATTGGAAACTGAAATATTCAAAGAATACAAATTATCTCTTCCCCAAAATGTCCAGCAAAACTGATAGAGCATGCATGCTCTGTGGGATAATTCAACCTTTCAGGAAGTTTGTTGATCAAGGATGTCCAAACTGCGAGAGCGTCTTGCATTATCAGGATAATGAAGATAACCAGGTCCAAGATTGCACATCTCCATCATTTGAAGGACTTCTAGCATTGGGCAATGACAACAAACAGTCTTGGGTGGCCAGATGGATGAGAGTGGACTCTTTCGTGGCCGGGTTGTATGCCATCAAAATTAATGGGAAATTGCCTCCTCATATCATCAGTGACTTGAATGAACAAAATATCAGCTACAGACCAAGAGATGGTAGTGCTGAGGATTGATATTAATCCATGTATCATAATCATACAATTGTAAGTATACTTCTATAATGTACATTAGACGATAATCTACGTAAGACTAGTCTTAATTTGCGAGCTGGCTTCATGGAGCTTAGACAACGTTTCCGTCTTGTCCCACTTGCTTCTGTCGGTCCAGATGATGTCCATGAACTTGGCCATTACGATTTCGAGCTTTTCAATGTTGAAGCTTTCTGTAAGGTCCGGAACCGTGTTGTGGAAGAACTCGTCAATTCCAGCCGGCAACACCAACTCTCTGCTCCAATCGTGGCCGAGATCTTCTTCTGCTTCAGACTCAGACTCCACATCTGCTTCTTTTGATTCTTCAACATCCATATCAGCTGCTCCCGAAGTTGGCTCCATAATAACTCCGTTTGTTTCGATGCTTCCATTGGTTTCGGTAACTCCGTTTGTTTGGATGCTTCCATTGGTGTCGATATCTCCGTTTGTTTCGATGGTTCCATTTGAATCGATAGTTCCATTTACTTCGTTGACATCAAGCCCTTTCTGATCGAATTCTAGCGAGGGCTGCTGGACATGGATTTCCCCTATTTCCTTCGTCTCTCCCACTTCATTGGGCGCGAATCCGATATTCTCTTGCTTGAAGGATCCATTGTCGGTGTGTATGTCATTATCGTTTTTGACAGAAACACCCACGGAATCCTCAACACCATTGGCATCGATGACTATTGGCACTAAAGCATCCTTTCCATCAGAAATGAGTTCGGGGGTGGCTGAAGTGAGTCCATCTCCAGTTTTCAAAGCATTCAAATTCTCTGCTTGTCTCTTCGCAATTTCCTCTTGAAGCTTACGATGGTCCTCTAGAAGCTTGGCTTGTTTAGCCACTTCCCTTTCTCTCAACTCGCGGCAAGCCTTAGCAAAGTCCGGGTTATTGAAGTCATCAATACCAAATTGTGTGTTTGTCAACATTTCGTTGGCTTTAAGGATACGTTCTCTGTCCCCTGATGTGAGCGAATCCTTCACAATGAGATTGATGTCCTTCAAGAATTGCTTAGCCTCAGAGTAGTATCCGTTCCATAATCGTTCCTCAATGATATCTAAATCCATGTTATGGTAATACTTTCCTGTAGTCACTTCTTTGATCATATTAGGACGATTTGGATCATCTGATTTCACGAACAAAACTTCATAGTTGTTCAATGGGTTATCCAAAATGGAAGGTTCGAATAAATGGTACAAGAAGTTTTCATCAATAACTGGCTTTCTGAATCGTTTATACCTATTTTTAAACAAATCCATTAATCCAGCCAATTTCAACTTCAATACATTTTTAAGCTTCGTATCAGTATACTCCTGCTGCTTCAACTGCTTTTTGGTCAAACTTTTCGTGTCGACTACCTCAGGAGGTACCACCTTCAATTGTTTTAATTTCCTTTTTGGTCGGTTTTCCAAATCATTAACAAATTCGTAGGGCTTCATTTTCAACGTCTTCTCTAAGGTGTGGAAATATTGGAGTCTGGCATTTTTATGTGGTGGTGACAACTTGACATTATTCGAATCATTATTGAATCCAAACATCAACTTGATTTCGTTGTCTAAGTCGTCAATATTGGTTTCAGAAACTCCGAGAAGTAAAACCTTCTCGTTACTCTTGAGATTCCTGAGAAGACCAGTAAGGGTCGCTTTAGCTGAGTACGGCATCACCTGGAACCAAATATCGATATTTGGAATAAATATGATTGATGGCTGATGTCTCTTGGCTTCTATGAAGGTTTGAACAATACACAGCTCTGGGGTTCTCGTCGAGTCCCCAAAAATATTGCCTAGGTCCAATGATTGCACTTGGAAACCCTCCAAATAATTGAGAATGGCTGCACTGAGATATTGTTGACCAAATCCCTGATCACCACATATAAGTAAATGAGGTTTGCAAATTCTGGCATTTTCTAAGTTCTTCAAGAGTTCTTGCTTGCCAAAGCCACCATCTTCATCTTTGGCTGTTGGATCAAGATACAATGCTTCTTCCAAAGCTGTGATTTTCTTTCGCTTACCAATACTGATTGAATTTGGGATTAAATCAGTCAATTTTTCAGTAGCTTCGTTGAAGGTATCCTCCAATAATGGTCTTAAATGTTCTGGGAGTGGTGATGAACTTGAAGAGGTAGATCTTGCACTGGAGGGAATGATCTTATCAATAGCCAACATGAAATCCTTCGCAATCACTCTCACTTTAGTTGGATCAACTTGTAACTTATCGGTAGTTTTGTAGATTTGAGGATACTTTCTTTGAATACTGTTCAATGCAGCCTCTGTACATAATGCTCTCAAATCGGCACCACCGTAACCTTTAGTTAAAGCGGCAATTTTGTCTAAGAATTGAGGAGCCAATGGTGGGGACCATTTTTTAGTATGAATTTGTAAAATTTCGCTCCGTGCATTGATGTCTGGTAATGGGAAGTAGAATTCACGATCGAATCTACCCGGTCTTCTCAATGCCGGATCCACAGAGTCAGGTCTATTTGTAGCACCAATAACTATAACTTGACCTCTGTTATCCATACCATCCATTAGAGCCAACAATGTGGAAACAATACTAGCATGGATCTGCTCTTGTTTTGAGGATCTAACGGGAGCTAACCCGTCGATTTCATCGAAAAAGATTATTGAAGGCTGCTGGTTTTTGGCTTCCTCAAACAAAAGTCGCAACTGTCTTTCTGCTTCCCCGACCCACTTACTTAAACAATCAGCACCTTTTCTCATGAAAAACGTAATCTTTCTTGAAGACGTGGAACAACTTGCCGCCAAAGCACGTGCCATTAACGTTTTACCAGTGCCTGGAGGTCCATGGAAAAGGACACCTCTAGGAGGAGTAATTGAAAAGTTTTGGTATAATTCAGGGTAAAGAAGCGGTAAAGCCACCATTTCTTTCAACTGGTTGATGTAGTTATCCAACCCACCAACAACAGAGAAATCTATATTCATATCGACCCCCAATGGATCGGTGTCGCTGAGATTATTTTTCTTCTTGCTATTGTTATTGTTGCCATTGGAACCACCAGTTACTAATAAATTGTTGTTATTACCTGAAGTTGGGCCTGGAGCGGGAAGCCCAGGAATACCTCCATTTGCTAGTTGTGCAGAGTTGGATAGAGGTTGAGGTTTTTTAGAGACTGTAGCCAGTCCATTGATGGGTGCAATTTCATCCTCTGAAGAATCGGAGTCACTGACATTTTGACCTATAGCTGTCATATTGTTATTATCGGTGAAACCTGGGATTGGGATCCCGCCAGGCGGGATGTTTGTTCCGAACAACGAGATCACATCACTACCTCCAAAAGGACCGGCAGTTGGGAATAGAATTTTTCTGAATTCAGCTTTGTTGGCTTGGTACTTTCTCGGTCTACCTCTTGTTGTGTACGAAGGCATGGCACTTGCTGGGCGAGCCATGCTATCGAGCTGAGCTTCAGCTGTGATAGGTGGAGGAATTGTATAATCGATTTTTCCACGTTCTCTGAGTTTGTGTTTCATCGGACTTGGGTCAGGCGACGAGTCGTACAAATCTTCGATTTCTTTTCGTATGCTATCTTCTTCTTCTTCCTCGTCTTCTGAAGGTTGCTTTTCGGGTTCAACTGAAGCTCTTGATCTAGTCAAACGGCCACGTCTGGGCTCCACGGATCGGGATCTAGATCTTGATTTCTTCTTGGATTTCTTGCGATTTCCGTATCCGATATCGTCGTCCATTTCGTCGTCATCTGTGGCTATGAAATGCTTCTGAGCCAAGTTTTCTAGCTCGTCGTCTTCATCCTCGCTATCGTCATCTTCGAAATCTCCATCTTCGGACTCGAGAGTGGTACTTCTTCTGGATCTTTTTTTAGACTTTCTGCGCCTTCTGCTGGACTTGATTTCATCGTCTTCATCGTCGTCTTCGACGTAGTCGTCTTCATTTGGGTCGTCCTTCTCGTCTTCGCTGGATGAAGGGGGTAACGCGTCTTCGTCGTCATCATCCTCCAACTGTTGGTCAACAGGTTTCGAGGTTACTTCAGGTTCCTCATTGGGATCACGGGCTTCTTCCTCGTCATCCTCTTGGTAAGACACATTTCTGCGGCTCCGTTTGCGAATGCCGATAGTATCTTCCTCGTCATTGAAATCGTCGTCTGCTTCACTACCTTCGTTATCTAGCAGATCCAATCGATAGTTGACGTTTCCCAGTCTGGAACGTTTCGTCATCTCCAAGTATCTTGAAGGACTAAAATTTAGAGTAACCGGGAATATGATGGAAATGTCTGAATAATTATCACAAGATAATTAAAAATCGGGAATGATCAATAAACCGACTGTCCCAATTCTTGTATAATAAGTTTGCTGAGCGAGAATTAGTAATATCAGCAAATTTGTCAATTTTTCTTTTGATTTTCAGGGGTTAATTGAGATTGCAGCTGCTCGAAATACCATGTGCTAGCGATATATCCAACAATTAGCTCTATTATAACACTTGTTTGAAAATTGGTTGGCACTGTAAGTGTTAAACAAATGGTATTTTTATAAATTTCTAGTGGTTTGGCGCCTTTTAGTGCATTTAGGCGTGCATAAACCAGACATTTTGTTGATTGTGTGCAGGGATAAACCAGCCAAATTTCTATTTCTGTCGAAATTTTGAGAGTACTTTGACCTTTACAAATGAGGTTGACTTCGACGAAATGATGATTTTCTGGTGTTGACTATGTTCCAGGACAATCGTAGCAGCTTTGGAAGATGATTTCTGTGTGCTGCCGCCACGGCACGACAATTTCATGAAAAAATCATGTCCGTACAGCCAATTTTCCCATTGGTAAAGTTGCAAATCGAGTCTGTTGTGATGGACTTGTTTGCAACGGTTACGGACGCACATTATCATCGAATTTGCAGCCATTACTATGGCCAGATAGCTATTTTTCGATGGTGGTCGAGGGTGGAAAAAAACTGTGTGCAGGTGCACTCATAATTTTTCACAACCTACAAATCCGTAGAAAATGGCATTAATAGAGTATTTACAGTTGGGTTCAAAGGTTTGGAACAGCGATTGGAGAGTGGCGTGGCTGAATTTGATATTTGTTTGGTAATCAATATTTTGGGTAGTTTTACTCTAGTTAGTTTTTAAATTGTTTGTACTATATACATATACAGGCTCATGCCTATGTTCTCATAGGCACTCTCTCTATTGGAACTTTATGCTTGCGTGAATTGGCACCGGAACCGTAGCTTATATCTGCACCTACGGAGCAGTAGCTTGCGATTCGATGACTGGGTTCCACTGAAAATCTATCCAAGATTTCGCCTGTGAGCTTGGGCATCACTGGATTAATTAGAATAGAACCGATTCTGATAGTTTCTGCAGCCATGAAAACAAAATATCGCTGAATAGTTAAATACCTCTGCTTGATTTTGTCATCTTCTTGCTGCTTAATGGCTTTGGTGTACACCCAAGGCTGGCCAAGCTGGAATAGCGTGTTGGATTTCTCAATGGCCATCCACCAAGCTTGAATTGCCCTCATGTGATCGAACTGGTGAAATTTAGCATCCATCGTAGAATAGAGTTGGTTCAATGAATTTGTCAATTCGGTCTTCGCCCTGAGAAGCTCGTCCATGTCTTGCACCGTACCTTGTTCCTTCAATAATTGGTCAATGTCATTGAATTCTCCAGAACTGAAGGCACCAACGCTGGCTTCCACATCAAAGGCAGCACCACCACACCTGGTGGCGAGATTGGCGTACTTCCCAATGATATTCTCTCTTGTATTGTGGAATGCCCTCTCGCTGTAATTGCAGTCATTCTCCATATTGGAGTTCTCCATCAAGAAGAACCGGAGCGAATCTTGCCCGTAGTACTCATATGTAGCAATGGGGTCTACAACATTACCCAAGCTTTTACTCATCTTGAATCCCTCCGAGAGCCAATGAGAGTGAACAATTACTTGTTGTGGAAGCTCGATACCGGCTGCCATGAGGAAAATTGGCCAGTAGATACAATGGAATCTAATGATATCTTTCCCAATAATGTGTGTCGCTGGCCATATGTTGTCTGGAGAGGTGGCAAGCTTACCATTTTTTTCAGAGAATTGTTGTGGAAAGCCAGCTGCAGTAATGTAGTTGATTAAAGCATCAAACCAAACATAGATTCTCTGAGATGGATCGTTTGGAACCTCTATGCCCCATTTTAATCTGGACGATGGTCTTGACACTGACAAATCACCAACTTCCTGTTCTCTGAGCTCTTTTAACAATTCGTCGTATTTGGTTTTGGGCTTGATAAAATCCGGGTTAGCCTCTAAGAATGAGATCAACTCTGGCTGGAATTGCGATAACTTGAAAAAGTAGTTTGTTTCCTCGTGATAAAACACTTCATTTCGGGTCTCTTTCGAGACCTTGATCGGTTTCCCACGTTTTTTGTCTATGACCTCTTCTATTTGACTCTCCGGATAAAATGTTTCATCACTAACGGAATACCAACCAGTATGGGAACCTTGGTAAATCAAACCTTTATCGTTCATCAAATTCCAGAAATGCTTTACTGCCTTCACATGATCGTTGTCGGTAGTTCTTATGAATCTATCGTAATTTATGTTCAAACTTGACGCCAACGACTTGAAATTCTGAGACACTTGATCCACGAGATCTTTACATTCAACGCCTTGTTTGGCTGCCACTTCTTGGATTTTCAAACCATGCTCATCTGTTCCAGTTAAGAGAAATGACTCTTTTTCTCGGTCGACTTTTTCCCATCTTGTTCTGGTGTCCGCCAAAAGCATTGTATATAAATGCCCCAAATGAGGGCGGGCATTAACGTAGAAAATCGGAGTCGTCACATATAATGGTTTCAAACATGAAGCATGTGTACTAAATAATCGTAAGCCCCTCGGAGTGAAAGGATTTACTCGAGGTATTAGAGATTGGATCATCAAATTATCAGTGTAGAACAAAATCTGGAGATTTATTGAAAAATATATTTCGCAGTACAACTTTTTTTCTTTCCATCAAAATTACTGTACATTCTGACATGGGAGGATAAAAATACATAATTAAACTAATTTCCCAGAGTCTGTCTTCTCCACGAAAATGGCCATCAAGGCAAAGACACTGTAGAACATGAACAATGGGTAGGCAATTAAAGGTCTCACGTTATCCATTTTCAATACAGCCACGAAAAATCCAGAAGCAGAGAATGTACACCATAATATGGCAAAAACACTTAAAATGTAACCAACCATATTATCCAAAGATACAAATACTCCAACCACACTGATCAATACTAAAGGTAATAAGCAGTACCCTATGACAGATGCAGATCTAAGCAAATCGAAATTGGTCTCCTCACTCATGTACTTGAATAAATAGTGTAAACTTATGGTACCAAACAATCCGACACCATAGATGTAACCAAATTGAACCTTTCCTGCCAACAATAACAAAGTGCCGAAAAGTAAAACGAAAAGAATTGGGCCTGCTAAGTCTGAATCGGCCATGATATCTGAATGAATGCTTTTATTGAATGGATTTAACACCGCCAATGTCTTGGTTTTGATGTGATTGAAGTTAATCCCCAATTCCTCAAGTAGTGGAGGTTCTCCTGGGTAGCCTGAAGTTCCAAATGCCGCCACAATGCCCGGTGTTAATTCTCCTGATCCCATGGGTCCACTAACGTCTATGTTAGCACCAAATCCTGTGTCCATAGAGCCCATTTGGCCGACGTTCGAGCCCATGAAATTGTTGCCACCTTGGGGTTGTGCCTGATATGAGTTTGAGTAGTTGGACTGGTAGAATCCCATATTGTTGGCGCTACCGGCATTTTGTTGATAATAAGCCATGATTGATTGGTCTTTAGTGCAAATCAAAAGGCTTGGAAATTTCTAATTTTTTGACTCTTCTAGTTTGAGCGCTTTCCTCGGTTATATCTTTAGTTGATAAATGCAGATGAACTAGGACTTTCGAGTTGCAGAGATTTCGACGTGTAAAAATCTTGATTTGATTTGTTTGCGACTAGGTTGTGGGTAGTGTACACACCATATGTTATAATGCTATTAACAAAACTGATATTCTTTGCAACATATGAAAGGGATACCTGTCATCTGTAGAAGAATAAGTGTTACTGTTTATTTGAATAATTGGAAGAATTGTTGTTGATCAGCTTTCTTCGAATTCTGTTAGCTTTCTTTCAATTATTCTAATTCTTGCAACAATTGCGAAAAACATGTCAATGCCTGATTTATGGAATAGATTCAATGGAAATGCAACATCCTATATTTTACCTTGCTCTATATGCTTTCGAGTCAGATACTGTCAAATTTTCTCCATATGGCAACTGGATGGTAAGAAACTATATATTGAGTTTTCAGGTCAAATGTTCACTATTATAGTAAACCAGGGGGTAATTAAAATAACTAGAAAGCCTGCGTAGCGTAATGGTTAACGCGTTTGACTTCTAATCAAAAGATTGCGGGTTCGACTCCCGCCGTGGGTTCTTTTTTTACTTTCCATATCAAATATCTCCAATCAAGAAGTCAATTGATTCTTTAATTACATTTTTTATGTTACAGCAAAATGGAAACTAACGATGGATTCATACCGATCCTAGCAATATTTTACGCTGTATTTCATCCCACAGAAGGAACCAAAATCATACACCAAGTTCCCGAAGGGTCAATTATCACTAATAATTCAACAATAACTGATGAATCTCTCTTCAATTTTGATACGGTCAAAAACTACATCATCCCCAAACCTCAATTATGCAACAAACTTCTTTCAATAAAAATAGATCGATACAGGGTATTAGGGTATCCTGTGAATATAGAGAGTGAAGATTATTCTAGAAATTCATTTAATTTCAATTTTTGTTTTGTCTTCCCTTACGATAGCGATACCACTCCATATGAACCCACGATTAAGCGAATGGGGAAGATGTTTCGTGTACTCGAGGAGCAAAGTTTCATGCTTAGCAAACTAGAGACAAAGTTATCTTTCTTTCCAAGGAGAAATATTGACGATTTTTGTGCTTCAGGTATTCCTAATCCTGCCAATACCAATCAACAAATTGTTATCCCTCCATTGATTGCTCATGAATTCACAACTAGCACCAAGTTTGACGAAACAACCGGAATATCCATAACTCCTGGGCACTCTAGAATAAAGAAGATTAATTTATCGTCTATTGAATCCTTGATACATCAAATTTACCAAGATTTGAACAATTACTCTGAGTGCTGCATCCCCTTGGATAGCGCAAATAGTGTTGACATCAAATTATTTCCTATACTCCCACCTCCAGTGAACATAAAGGCCTACCAAGTTCCTATATCCACTGTCAAATTAACTTCTTTGGTTGATGTGAACTGGGACCCTACAATGATTAAAATTCTACCCTATATTAATGGTCTCAATTCTGTCAAGAAGATAAGCCTCTTAGCTAATTCTGATTACATCCTCACAAAACAATGCATTCAGCATCTAATGCATTACAAATGTATCAACATTGTCGATATATTTCAATTTGGGAATATCTATGCACCCACAAATAATATTGGGAACTTTCTTAAGTTGAATAGTATGGCCGAAGAGTGTCAAGCGTACATTGTTACCAAGGAAAGCGAGGATAATGCTGAATTTGATACCAGCACCAAAGGAACAGACACACCCAAGGAAAGGCAAAATTTAGACGAGAATAATGAGAATCATAGTAAACCAATTAAACAACAAACAGTGGTTGTTCCATCGAAAGCCACGCTCTTCTTTCTTTACAGGTCATTGAACCAAGGGCAAACAATCAAAGAGTGGTACATCCAGCATCGCAAACGTCTCGGAAATATTGATATTCGAAGGTTCATAAACTTTGGAATGTTAAGAGGAATTATTTATAGGGTTCACTCCTACCCAATGGTCGGATCATTGACGAAATCCGTGGAGAAGAATTCTAACGATCACTTAGATGAACTCATGGAGAGAGCATTGAAGCAAACCAGTGTACATAAACCAAAGACCAAAAGAAAACTGACTGGAAGCAAAAGGAGTAGTAATAGACATGATTCCAATGATTTTGCAGCCAGAAGGCATAGGCTCAGCAGTACGGGAGAAGCGGACATTGATCAAAAACAGACGTTCTTGAAAAACACCAATGATACGAGAAGAAGGGTCAGTTTCCACAACCAAGGAGGCGAGAAAAGGCAAGTTGAAATAATGAGTGATATCATGGATGATGAGAGTAACGACCCAGAGGACGCGAGTGCATTTGAAGATATTTCAGCTACAATGAGCGATAATTCTCACGCAATTCTGGAAGACTCTGATTCGGAATATTCAGACTCGGGGCAAGAATCAAGCGAAGAAGAAAATGAACGAGAAAATGCTTTCAAATTACTCAAACTACTTAAAGGGTACCAGAACATGGATTCGATCTGTACTGAGCTAGGTAAATCGCGAAATGAGATAGAGCTGCTCATTGCAAAACTAGGATCTTACAGCATTATCAATAGCTAAGTGACTTTTCAGTTTGAGTTTTCAAGTATGTTGTTGTCAAACACCAATGAATCCACTCCGGGTAAATTTCCCAGCGTTTTTCTACGCGCGGATTCCAATGCAGGACGAAATATAAACATTTGCAATTGCGCATATTCGCAGGTTGTACATTCACAGTTTCGCAGTTTCGCTTCGCAGTTTCGCACATTCGCACATTCGCACTGATTGTTTATATTTTTATTTGTTTATATAGATAATCATACACTCTTACTACTTTCTTTTTATAAGTAAATAAGTTAAAATGTCAGGAAAAGGAAAAGTCCATGGAGGTAAAGGAAAATCCTCTGAAAGTGCCAAGTCCACCACTTCACACTCTGCCAGAGCCGGCTTACAATTCCCAGTTGGTAGAATTAAGAGGTATTTAAAGAGAAATGCGCAAAACAAGATTAGAGTTGGTTCCAAATCCGCCATTTACTTAACAGCAGTGTTGGAATATTTGACTGCTGAAGTATTGGAATTGGCCGGTAACGCTGCCAAGGATTTGAAAGTCAAGAGAATCACTCCAAGACACTTGCAATTGGCCATTAGAGGTGATGAAGAATTAGATAATTTGATCAAAGCTACTATTGCTTACGGTGGTGTTTTACCACACATCAACAAGGCTTTGTTATTGAAAGTCGAAAAGAAGAAGCAAAAGTAAGTTTAGCTTCTGTGTACCATAATATATTGATATATATCTATGTATTCTATTGTGTTTGTCTAATATAAATTGATCTAAATTTATTATGTACAAGAATATAAGTTTCAACTATGCAAAACCCCGTGAGACCTTGCTAATTGCTATTAAAATTGTTTGAATGTGAATGTCTCATGTATCTTTTCGATCCCCTTTCACGTCCGTTTGGAATCCAATTGTTGTCTTGGGGTTTGAGCCTCATTTGGAATTGCATTGCTTGATACCAGTGCTGTTTCTGGTGCCGAGATGGATTGCGACACAGGAAGCTTGATATACTTTGGCTGCACTCCTTCAGGTGGTTTATAGTCATCCATTTTTATGTTGTTATGGGATAATTTATCCTTGATAAAATCGATTTCACTTTGTAACGTGGCTATATCATCAAATAAAGCATCTCTTTCATTACTGGCTTTCTTCCTGCTTCTGTAACTTTCATAAAAGATGAGAGACCCAGCTACCGAGAATATGAATAGCTCAGATAAGAAATTAGCACCGTTTTCAACTGCTTTGTTGTCATTCAAAGGACGAATCTTGATTCGTTTCTCCCCAAGTAAACTCATTCGAAGTCTCAAATCGGTCAGGTGCACTGTTTGGGCAACTTTGATGCAAACATTCTTGAAAGTCTCATGATTCTTCGACTGCTGCTTGATGGTCGTGGCGATGGGCTTGGCCAACGTCCGCACCAATAATGATGTTAGCTTCAAAGCTATACCACTCATTACTAGGAGGCAAATGGTACAACGAGAAAGAAATGCGACAATATCTTAACTTCAGTCAAATTGGGCGCTAAACCAATTGGTCACCGGCGCATCCGTACACCACCAACCCCAACATTTGGAGCTCTTGATTGCAGCGGTGTAACGTTCCAATTGGAGTTTCCACTAGGGTATGAAGGTCCAAATTGGATAGGAAGGAATAAACAGCCCTTATCAACTGTATTCGCTGAAATCCTTGATCTCAAGATATATCTCAACCGATAGGGGAGTATCTAAACTTTAGGTAATGCGCATTTACGAGGTGGCCTGATTGCGTAGATAACCAATGACTAGCGGCAGTTAGTAACTCCGAAACCTATTCACACCCTCATCGTACAACACCCGCTTAGTCTTGGCCAAAGCATACGAATTTCCCAACCAAACCCCACAACAGGAGGGGAACGACCAACAATTTTCGCATTTTTAAGATTTTGTGGGGTACAATAATCGCCATTAACAAAGGACGGGCGGATGGTACACTACCAAATAGGGATAGTCGATGACTGTGATCAAAGGCGAAATGTGGTGTGTAATGGAGGAGGGAAGTTTGGAGAAAGCAGTAGATTCAAAGTATAAGATGGAGGGAACAAACATTTTTCGAAATATTGATGGTTGGACGTAATCGGTCGGTAGCCAATGGCACCAAGGGGTTATGTAATTGACACAGAAAGTAATTGTAGTTTGGGATTGTTGTACGAATATGAATCTGGGAGGGTCTAAAGTCCGGACAAGTCCGGGCTCCGAGATCGATGTATAAATAGAGGTGCAAATCGCTTCAGTTTTCGCCTAGCGCTAAATTTTACCCCAGTTGCAAGTGCGTTTTTATCAATTGAACCCTTTTCAATTATAATACACGAAATGCCTGAATCTACCGCTCCACATCTTACCTTAGATCACGAGAAGGCCCATTCTCCTCCTAATGGGTTCTTTGAAAGATCTACTGCTAAGCCAAACTTACCTGATTTCTCAACTTATCAGAAATTGTATAAGGAATCCGTTGAAAACCCTAATAAGTTCTTCTCTGAACAAGCAGAAGCCTTATTGGATTGGGATAAACCTTTCACTGTGGGAAGATATCCTGTTGATCCTGTCAACGATTTCAAAGATGGTGACATCCCTGCTTGGTTTGTAAATGGTCAATTGAATGCTTCCTACAATGCAGTTGATCGTTGGGCTCTTAAAAATCCGGAAAAACCCGCCATCGTTTATGAAGCTGACGAACCTGATCAAGGTTCAATCATCACTTATGGTGAATTACTCAAACAAGTATCTAAATTGGCTCAATGTTTGACCAAGCTCGGTGTTAAAAAGGGCGACTCTGTGGCTGTCTATTTACCAATGATCCCAGAAGCTGTAGTCACTTTGTTGGCTATCACCAGAATTGGTGCAGTTCACTCTGTCGTTTTCGCTGGGTTCTCTTCCACATCTTTGAAAGATAGAATATTGGATGCGGATTCTCGTATTGTCATCACCGCTGATGAATCAAAAAGAGGAGGTAAAACCATCGAAACCAAGAAAATCGTTGATGACGCTTTGAAGAGTACTCCAAATGTGCGTAACGTTCTTGTCTTTAAAAGAACTGGCAACTCTCATGTTCCATTCAACCCGGACAGAGATTTATGGTGGCATGATGAATTGAAGAAGTACGGTAACTACTTCCCACCAGTTCCAGTCAATTCGGAAGATCCCTTGTTCTTATTATATACCTCTGGTTCTACTGGTAAACCTAAAGGTGTCCAACACAACACCGCTGGTTACTTGCTAGGTGCATTACTCTCCACAAAATACACTTTTGATGTTCATGAGGATGATGTCATTTTCACCGCCGGTGATATCGGTTGGATCACTGGGCATACTTATGTCGTCTATGGTCCATTATTGAATGGTGCTACCACGGTCGTATTCGAGGGTACTCCAGCTTACCCAAATTTTTCCAGATACTGGGATATTGTCGACAAGTATAAGGTCAATCAGTTTTATGTGGCTCCAACTGCTCTTCGTTTGTTGAAGAGAGCTGGTAACTCTTTCATCGAAAAGTATAAGTTAGATTCCATCAGAGTGTTAGGCTCAGTTGGTGAGCCTATTGCTGCAGAGGTTTGGCATTGGTATAACGATAATATCGGACGTGGTAAGGCTCACATTGTTGATACTTATTGGCAAACTGAATCTGGTTCTCATTTGTTAACTCCTTTGGCCGGTGTTACTTCCACCAAACCTGGCTCCGCTTCTCTACCATTCTTTGGTATCTTACCCAAGATTTTGGATCCCGTTTCTGGTAAAGAATTGACTGAAGATAACGTGGAAGGTGTTCTCGCCATCAAGAATGCCTGGCCCTCTATCACAAGAGGTATCTTCAACGATTATGATCGTTACATCGATACTTATTTGAAACCTTACCCTAATTATTACTTCTCTGGTGATGGTGCTGCTAGAGACGCGGATGGCTTCTTCTGGATCTTGGGTAGAGTTGATGATGTTGTGAATGTTAGTGGTCATCGTTTGTCTACAGCTGAAATCGAAGCTGCCATCATTGAACGTCCAATTGTCGGTGAATGTGCCGTTGTTGGATACGCTGACGAATTGACTGGTCAAGCTGTTGCCGCATATGTTTCATTGAAAGAAAATGCTTCTTCTGAAGATACCGAAGCGATTAAGAAGGAATTGATATTGACCGTTCGTAAAGAAATTGGCCCATTTGCTGCACCAAAATTAATTCTTCTTGTGGATGACTTGCCAAAGACTAGATCTGGTAAGATTATGAGAAGAATCTTACGTAAAGTTTTGGCAGGTGAACAAGATCAATTAGGTGATATCTCTACGTTATCCAATCCTGGTGTTGTCCAACAAATTATTGATGTTGTTGGTTCCGTCAAGCGATAATTAACTACTTCTCCAGGAGTTGATCTTCTAGATTTGTTTGTTTATTTTTAATGTTCACTGTACGTGTTTATGAATAAATAGTATATTGAGGAAATGTAGTCCTTCAATTCAAGTTTAAGATGGATGCTAATAATGAATTGGCCTCGGGTCTCTCTGCCACTATCTTGGGGTTAAGCCCCTTATTTCTCAAGAACTCTTCGGTGGTTGGCCCGATAGATCCAATATTGAATTTCCTGTCACCACCATTTGCCAATATATAGTCGATGATAATTTCAGTGCCTTGGGGACTAAAAAATATAATCCAGTCTTCCGTGGTACCATACTGTTCTTTGACTTTATCAAAATTGAGAACAATGTCATCCCTGTCCAGGGTCTTATAAACGACTTTCTCTGTTATTTTGATGTTGGCATTTTGGAGTTTCTTTGGTATCACATCTCTTCGAATCTCACCAGTGAAAAACATGATATGTTGTCCTGGCACTATGCCCTTCTGATAGTCTTCAATAATGATATCAGACAAAACTGCACCATTACCAGCTATGTCACCTCCTCTAACATCATCAAAACCACTTTCTTTCAAAACTTTATAGGTGGCTGGACCAACAGTATATCCTGTCTTGTTGCGGATAGCTTCTCTGATCTTATCATTTTTGATATTGTCGATGCTTTCGTTGAACACCTCCACAGCTCTTTGACTGGTTATGATAAAGGTTCCTATTTCCTCAAGAAAATCGTCACTCGACAAGTATGAAGTCAATGCTGGAAGGTCCACCGCTGAATGATTTAGTAGTGGGAGAAACTGTGGAGTGACACCACTAGAGCTGAAAATCTCATGATAAGGATCTTTCGGTATCGTCTTATTCTTCAAGAATAGCACCTTACTGACCATTTTTGGTTCTTAGCTATTGTGCTGGCCGAAACACTAGGATATGAGAGAAACGAATGGATCTATGGAGTAGTAATCTCAAATCGAAGAGCGTTTATTGGTCTTTATTTTTTTTCGTTTTCGCAATTACTTCTCACTACCCGGATTTTGCAATCTACACTTCTACATTCTTTGACACTAGAAAGATCTAATTAATAAATATAATTAAAAAAGGGAATGGATTGCTCCATAAAACGAAATATAAAATATGTTTTTTTAAGGTTTTTCTTTTTTCGAAAAGGAATATCATTACTCTGGAACAACGAGAGAAAACAAACGAATATTATAGTATAGCATTGACATTCAAAATTAAACGTTATCATGAAAATTAGAGTCTCCACTCATGCCCCGTTGGCTAGGAGCTGTTGAGTAGCGTGCATCATCCCTTCCAATCCATTATTATTGTGATTCTTGAAAACTCTGCCGATTCTTTCATTACCAACCATCAAATTACCAAGAGTGTCTCTGATAAAATATTTGAACTTCTCGATGGTTTCCACTTGATAGCCAGTGATGGAAACATACAACGTGAGCCCAATGATTGTGATTAAGGCAGGTACCCAGAAGAAGAGCAACATCTTATCGTTCTCGACATTTTTCCGTGGACGGTTGATGTATGACACAACCATATCTTCCGAAGAATCAGATGCAACTTCATCATGGTCATTAGAGACTTCAGCAGATTTCAACTCGCTCGAGCTACCTTCGCCGGTCACTTGATTAAGTCTTCTTTCAACCTCAGTTTTGGGCTTAGAGTAAGATGAGTTACTTTGACCAAACGGAAATAAGTCGTCGTAAGATGGAAGTTCATTATCAAGATCATTATTGAAAACGTTCTTCACTTTTTGCCACAACCCATTAGCTGAAGAGGATGAATGCTCTGCGTCTTCCTCAGTGGCATCAGTCTGTGAATGTGGGATAATGGTGGCATTTGAGCTTAATGATTCATTATCGTCTATAACACTGTTATTCAACCCGAGTGAACGGCCATTAGTATCGGTGTCGGAATTGACATCAGAGCTATCGTAATCTGAGTAGTCGTAATCATCATAATCATCTTCAAAGTCATCTTCAACCATTCTGTGATCGTCAATATCAATATCTTCATTGGAATCGAATTCGGAATCAGCAAAATCAGATGAAAAATTATCTTCTTCATATGAAGAGGGATGTGCTTGATGCTCATTACTATCCATTTGCTTGCCACGAACTTCTGATACGTCATCGGAAGCCGTCGTATTAGAGGGCTTGTTAACCATCTTGGAAATATGGCGGCCATAGTTGGTGGTAAACATAGAATTCAATGAATCCAAACTGATCGATTTACTCAACTTATCGGATGACTGGGCACTGCCACTTTGATTCAAAACGTTCGTAGCGAAATCATCACTATCAGCGCCTTGCTGTTCCAAATTATTGAAAATATCGAGAACATTCAAATCACAGTAGTCCTTTAAGTGCTTGTCATTTGATAATTTCAAGTTCCAGTTGGACTTACAATCGATGAAAATTTTGATCAAGTCTCGGTGTCCGCACATGGATGCCAAAAATAATGGGGTCAAGCCTTGGTTATCTTTCAAATCAATCTTACAACCATGTGTTATAAGGAATTTTATCAAATGCACGTGGTTCTTCAATGTGGCTAAGTGTAACAAACTTTGGCCTTGATTATTACACAATTGCCAGTTGGGAATGATTATTGGGCAATTGGGCAAATCAACCAAAGAAAGGAAGTTAATCAAGATATCCTCGGTAGATAAATTCGACTTGCTCAATTCTTCAACAGTTTTGTGAGCACTGTCGTACCACTCCATGCTTTCAGGCTTCATATCGGCATTGCTAGCTGTAGTAGTACCCGAAACACTACCGTTTGGAGAGGCTGATTGACTTCCATTGGAACCATCGGATCCAACAATCCTCTTAGCAATATTCTTAGCATCTTCTAATTTACCATTCATCTTCAATCCAACGATTTGAAGAGCCAATTCGATCAATTGACGATCAGTATCATCAGTATAAGTGAATATTTGTTGTTGTTGACCGCCTCCAAGCATCATATTTTCATGATTCTCGAAACTAACCAAAACTTGACCTGGTTGGCTAGCTGGAGGTAAGTAAGTGACGATGGTTGTTTCTGACCAGCAGTGTGTTGCTAAAGCATTATTCGAGCCGAACTTAACTGCTAAACCAGGACGGAAATTGAATCCTAACAATGTCACTTCTATACCACCCCTGATTGGTCCTTGAGCAGGAATGATTCTTTGAATAGATGGTAAATTCTGCTGTATTCCTGATTGTTGTGGCGATACTGCTCCCACGGAGTGTAAACTATTTTGACCTGGAACTGATAAGCCAAATTGAGGTGGTGGATGAATCGAAGGATGTGGTTGTTCGTGTGGAGAAAACTGAATGGGTGGTTTCATGATCATATTTGCAGTGGACGTGTTAGTATCACTATTACTTGTGGGAGAGAACCCATTTATACTGCCATTAAACATTGGATTAGATGAGGTGTTGAAAGAGTCATCAATTGAGAGCTTTTTACGTTTCAACCCTCTGTCGGTCTCTGTGTTTGTTAGAGCATCGGATGCACTTTCATCGATGGAGTTAGGTGACAAAGGATGAATATTATGATCGCCATTGGTAGGTCCATTGGTATTGAATAAATCATAATCACCTTGTAGATTAGATGATGAACCCGCAACAGTAGAATTTCCGATACTATTGGTGAATGTTGATTCGCTTTGTTCTTTGTTTCCTGATGCAGTATTCTTCTTTCTGTCCATGATCATAATCGGTGTGGACAATTGTTTAGCAACAACTTCATTCTTTGAATTTTTAATGACAAAAAGTAATTTGAAACCAGTGGATTCCTTATGATGTCTGCAATAACAGATAATTCTGGCGGATAACTCCAAAGATTTACTTTGATCGTTATTCAAGCCATTAGGGGGAGGGAAGGATACGATTTCTTTGCAATTGAAGATTATCGCCTTCTTCATCATATTATCATCAGCCCAAGACTTTGGATTGTTCTTCACGACACCGTTAGTATTACCCGGGGAGTTAACATGACCACTGGGGGTATTATATTCGGTATTTATGCCACTAGTAGTTGAATTAGCATTATCATTGTCAATGCCAGACTTTCTTCTTGACGCTCTCTTCTGTTCCCTCTTTATACATCTTGAACAAATGTTACAAGATGTTCTAAAATCTGATGTCAAAACGTAAGTATCAAGATACAATAAGTTTTGTTTCAACTTATCTGAGAGGTCATTTATGGATTGGTTGAGGCAAAATTTATTCTTGGAAATTAAGTCTTGTGGAATATGAAGTAGGACATGAGGAGGTGGAGGACTCAAAGAGAACTTTAATTTGATTTGCGTTTCCACTCTTGAACAAGATGGTAGTTCGGATAGAAATAATTTATAAGGTAATTTATCCATAGCTTCCTTTGAAAAATCAAGATAGGAAGGGTCAGGAATGTTAACAGATGGAGGACATGAGATCATGTTGTGATTACCGAATTTAAGTTTCGATAACTCATTTCTTACAATATCGTAATCGGATAACAGATTAGGACCAGATGAAGGGGACGTTGAAGAAGCCAAGTTCTGTTGGGACGATGTAGGAGAGTTATTAGTGGGTTCGGTAGACTTGTGGTCATAGGGACTGGCGTAGATGCTATTATTGGATGTTGAAGGGTGGTACTGATTGGGATCAACGTATAAGTAATCATTATTGGAAGTGGATGATGGGAAACTAGAATCTTTGAAAGCCGGGCTATTGGAGTGGTCATGATTATCGTTGTTGTTATTATTATTGCCACTTGCGAAGTAATTAAGTTCGCTATTCAGTTCCTGTTTGATAAGATGGTCATTTTGTCCATTGAAAACTGGGTTAACTGGGGTATTTGTTCCCATAGAATCATAAACTCTTTGGTCAAGGAATTCATCTAAGATATCCTGGTCTTCATTCTGGAGGTTACTCAAGAAATTATGATCCAACAAGTGATCTTCGTCGGTTAAAGACGTTGTCATTATGGATTTGATGGAGTAGTTATTGCAATTAATAAATTTGGCAGCACTTTAAATTAATTTGAAATGGTTGAGCTTTATAATCAAGATCAAAGTAACACGTAGTTGAAATTTATAATTATTCTTTGAGATAACTCTTGAAACATTCGAGATTACCCACAACTCAACGAAAAGTTTAAAAAGGTCAAAAAAATGCTTATAGGAGCTAAAAAGAAATTGGTATTTCCCCTATTCAAAAAGTAAACTTTGTGATTTAAAAATGATAAATTCCCAACTAAAAACTGAAATGGTCACGGTTGATTGTTCAACTAATAATTAATCAATTTCAATGTGTCACTTGGTTCAAGGAGAAGCAAATTAAAAGTGTTGGTTGTATCTCGATGGTACCAAATTAGACCTCTGTGCAGGTGCTCTCTCGTAGATTTTTGTTGGGTCAAAATATCGTTTCTTTTCCGTGATTACGTGCTGAAGACAGGTGAACGGATTTTTCAAGTGGTCTCCCCATTTCTGTTTTTCTTGATCTCCTCCAACTCACGTGATTTTCACACCAAGGACACTTTCTTGTTTTTTGTTCTTTGGTATTCTGTGAAAGTCTCTGGTGTTTGAGCTTCGCACGACATTTGTTCAATATTGTGAGTAAAATCTTAACGAATTTTCGAGATAACTGAAGTTTATAACCATACCATTCATACAAAACATGCCGAAAAACACGTTGTATGTTACGGGATTCTCTAAAGAATCTAAGGCGGCTGACTTAGCCCCTGATTTTGAGAAGTATGTATACAAGAATCGCTAATTGACTTTCTATACTTTCTATTCTTTGACACCTCTATCTCATATCTCTTCAACTCTAAATCATTCGTTCTATTAATTTCTTGTGTTACTTGAAACCCAGTTCCAATAGATCACCATATACTACAATCCAATTCCTCCAATCATGAAACCCTCTTCCTCTCCGAAATTTCATATATCCTTATTTCCTTCCTAATTCCTTCCCTCCTTCATTAATTTATTCATTCCTTCCTTCCTTCCCTCCTTCCTACATATATCCGTCCTATTTGTCTCTATTTGACGGCATCCAAGAAAGATATTGAAAGATCAATCATTCCTTTTTATCGAATTAAACTAACTCCTTCCTCAGATACGGTGATCTCGTAAGATTAGACATTCCTCCTCCAAGAACAGATGATGGTGAAAAATACGCTTTTGTTGAATATAAAAATGCTGATGACTGTGAAAAGGCCTTGGAATTGGATGGCAAGCCATTACCTTATGCTCTCAAAGATGGTTTAGTTGTTCAATTGGCCAGATCCGACCCTTTCTCTGCCAGAAGAGGTGGTTTTAGGGGTGGCCGTGGTGGCTACGCTTACCCTCCAAGAGGTGGCTATGCCGGTTACGGCCCTCCAAGAGGTGGCTACGGCGGTTATGGACCTCCAAGAGGTGGTTACGGCGGTTACGGCCCCCCAAGAGGCAGAGGTGGATATGGTGGCTACGGCGGATATGGCTATGGCAGTTATGGCTACGGACCAAGAGGTGGCTACGGCTATGCCCCAAGAGGTGGTCACAGCTCAAGATATGGAGACAGGGATAGAGAAAGAGATTACAGACCAGCTCGTGGATCATCAAGAGAACCAGGTAACGACACCCATGAAGGAGGTGAACCACCAGTTTCTGAAAGAAGAGAAAGACCAGAAATGGAAGATTACGGTAGAGGTCGCTACTCCAGATCTCCTTCAAGATCTCCCGTCAGACGTGACAGATCTAGATCCCCAGAAAGATATTAAAAATGAAACTCTACTCCCTTATGATCCTCCTAAAATTGTATAATGTGCCAAAAACTGTTCCATAGTCTGTCGTAAGAGTCAATCCTTCACCATTTTGTTTTCCAGTTGCATAGCTTACTTGCTCTTCCCATGTCAATTTTGTAGTATATACTAACCCAAAAAGTTTTTATTAAAAATATATAACATCAATGTGTCAATAAATTAGATTGAAGTAAATTTTGAACCAACCAAAAAATCGTGATCAACAGTCACATAAAATTTGTATTTGCAACTAATGAACCAAAAGAACTTAAAGGTGAACTGAATCTGTTTGTTACTCCACCACTCGCGGTAACATGGGTGGTACTTAATCCATTCTCCCTTAATACCATCAAGATGGTTAATAGCACCAAGCTATCAAGGTCAACGGATAATGTACTACTCAGTGATTGAGCTCTTCTCTCAAAATCATGAATATCTTGATACATTTCAAGTGTTCCTACCTCGTTATACTTTTTCGGAAATAGAGTATAATTCTCTGTGTAAGCTTGCGCGTCGGTAAATCCTCCAAAAGGTGGATTCTCTTTAGGAACGTAGCTCCTAAATCTTTGGTGTAATGAGTTGAAGTAAGAATAATAATTACAATCCTCCAACCAAGGATTCAGTGGGCTTGGGAAGGGATTTCTATAAGTGGAAGGGTCACCTTCTACGAAATCACTATTGCCAGAAGAGACATGGTTTGAAGAAGATTGTTGTTTCTTGCTTTTCAGTCGTACGGAGTCATCAGTGGTGCTCTTCCTCCTAATAAGAGAGCCAATTTCGATACCCAGGCTTTTATCGATCAAATTATCAGATAAGGAAGGAGCATTATCATCAACTGTCATCAAGCGCATATAAGGGTTATATCCCATCAAATGACCGGCTGAGAGAGCTGTGCCTAGGACTCTGAATCTTGTTCCGGCGTAAAGAAAGTCAGAAAAGGGGCGGAAATTATGCTGGAATAATAAAACTTTGAATTCAGGACCGTCTGATGGAGTGAATTTGAAAGTATATCTTCTTAATTGTTGGAATGTTTTGCAATGAACCGAGCAGAATTGGTAAGTCTCAAAATCTTCATTTTCTTCGTCTGCTGAATCCTCCGGGCTTGCAAGAGGTGTTTGAACTCGAGGAGGTGAGGGGACTTCCTTGTACCTTTTGAACACCATAAATGGCACTTTCTTCCTAAATGAAGATAAGTATGGTGCCAGAACTTTGAATAATGGTAGCCCTGAGCCCTTCACTTTACGCTCTAATGGAACTATATGATGTCGATAATCGATGATGTTATCTGAAGGTGGGTCAGAGGAGTGATCTGTCGACCCTGAGCGATTTGATCTTTCAACTAAATTGGCAAATTCTTTATCAGTAGTTGGGATCTTCTTTATATTACCATGTTTATCATAGACCACCAATGATTTTTGTCTATTCTTCTTAGCATTAGAACGTAACATACGAAACTCTTCGAAAGAGTCTCTATTGACGAAAACGTAGATGGAATTTTTCATGCGTTCATTGGCAATAACGAAGTTCCGCTTAACATCGAAATAAGACGACGGTTTGCTCAATATTTGGGTACGAGGAGGGCCAATGACTGTACTGCCAACGCGTTGGACTTCGTCACTAAATCCCCGTTCATAAATTGTCAGAACATCGTCACCGTAATCCTCTAGCCCCGGGGACGAATGGTATTGTTCAGGGGTAGTTATGCCTTGAGCCTCAAGTCGTAATCTTCTCATTACGAAAGGGAGATAATGGGTGAAGTTCTCATTGTAGCTATTTTGAAGATTCAAGTGGCATTTCCGATCCAACTGGAGTGTTTCAGTGTCCGAAAGTGCAACTGACTCGTCATCACCGGTATTCAAGGGACTCAAGTCATCGTCGGAAGGGACCAGCGAATTACTTGATGCGTTCCGGCCACTGAAATGAATCACCTCAAAAGGATAGCCATCTGGAAGGCTCATTCGCCTTTTTGGTAATTTCTTCTTGGTAGGGAAATTGTCATCCTGCGATTTGGACCTGTTGAAGGCGAATAACCTCTTCATTTGGGGATAATGCGGAGACAGGGCAAGGAGTTGGGGTATATAAACAAAAGAGAATTAGATTTGAATGTAGAGGCCTGACTTGTTTGAAATAAACGACGTAAATCTTGCGCAATGGAGGAATGACTGTGTTAATAAATGAGTTTTCTTATATTTTGGGACAAGAAATTAACTGCAGTAGAATGAGTGATTTTATAGCCGTACATGACAATAATTGAGAAATCCAGAACAATAAATCCGTGCGCGGTGTCCGTTTGAGACGCAGTTTGCGACAAAGTTTTTAATGATTTTGCGACAACTCCTAGACATTTTTGCTGCTAATTTTGATTTCTCTCTGGATGGCTGATAATGACGAAATACCCATAGAAAATCTCCACACGGTCAGAGTGTACATTGGCTAAATACCTCCAATACACTGAACTAGAGAATTGCAGTTGAAAAACCTAAGTTATTCGGCCTTCTTCTGCCACATCTTACAAAGCTAGAGCCACACATTCTCCCGGCTCAAGCTCAGATAAATTGAGCCTGAGATCCACCAGCAAAAGAGATACCTGTTCGAACACAATGGAGATCAAACTGCTTTCAAATCTTAGCACTAACTAACTAAATTTCTGATTCATCTCGGTTTGGTGATTTTATCTTGCTCTCCGCTGTGAACCATTCGCGCCTCAGTAATTCTCGCCCTGATATATTACTTGCTTTATTAGCATCAATCAAAACTACCATGCCTGAATTACGCCGTTCCACTAGAAATAAATCTGCTGCTGCTGTTGATAAACCTGCTCCTACACCCAAGGTGCAGAAAAAGGAAAAATCTGGCCCCGTCAAGGTCTCTAAGGCAAAATCAGAGCCAAAGGACGAACCTAGTCAATTGAACGAAGGAGATCAGATCCCTGACCTTACTTTATTGGACGAGAACGAGAAAGAGGTGAATTTGAGAGAGTTGGCGAAAAAAACAAAGTACTTGGTGATCTTTGCTTATCCAAAGGCTAGCACCCCAGGCTGTACCAGACAGGCATGTGGATTCAGAGATAATTACGAACATCTTTCTGGTAAGCAAACCACAGTATACGGTCTTTCAAGTGACAGTCCTTCAGCACAGGCCAAATTCATTCAAAAGAACAATTTACCTTACTCTTTGTTAAGTGACCCAAAGAAGGAACTCATTGGCCCATTGGGAGCTAAGAAATCTCCTACTGGAATCATTAGATCTCATTGGATCTTTGTTGATGGCGTTTTGAAAGTTAAAAGAATTCAAATCAGTCCAGAGAAAAGTTTTGCTTCTGCCAAAGAAGACATTGATGAATTGAATTCTCAAAATTGAACAATTACTTACATTGAATGCTAAAATCCTTTGGTACCATTTGTATTGCTACTAGATATTTACTATATGCTTACCACCCGTTCAAGAATCCAATTGAGTGTAAGAGAAGGCAAACAAGTGAAACAACCTTCGTAGCCCACCACCAATGCTGAACTGTAAAAGAACAATAGGTGAATTCGAACATCCACTTGGATTTGTTGTAATTGTAATGACCTGTCAAAATACCCGTTTGTCCATCAAAGTCACCCATCATTGATCTTACCACAACTTCCCGAATCGATGACCTTTCCTTATCATTTTTTTCATGGTCAGCTACCCATTCGCCAGGATTATGATAGTTATACCAATTATCACAACCTTCATGATCATGGCCGGTTAAAATCATTCCCTCCTTATCATTATTGGGGAAAACAATATCCAACACTTTTTGAGTCGTTTCGTAAGATAAATGATTTTGCGATCTTAATTTCCCATTTTTGTAAGGCTCATTCTTATTATCGACGTAGTATATGTGTTGGGGACCGTCTGTACATAATCCTTCTCTTTTGTAGAAAGGAATGTGTGTGAATAAGACAGTTGATCCTTTGAAATTTGGATTTTCGATCTCATTTAAATGCTTAATGAACGACCATGTGTAATCGACAAACTCTTGTTGTAAAGCTGGCCCTTCCATGGTTAATGAGTCAAGAACCACAAGTCTCCACTCTTCTGGTTGGCCTTTGTTGTAGTTAATAACATAATTATTTTGACCAAATAAAAGGTGAAATCTAGCCATATGTTGCCATGTAGCATCCCCACTGTAACCGATATCATGGTTACCAGTTAGGTTGATAAATAAAGGATTTTCAAAGTTAGGGAATTTTTCATCTCTATTGAACCAATCATAAACGTCATCATAAACTCTTGAATTGAAACGATGGGTAGGGTCCATTTGTTGTTCCCTACTCATATAAGAGTTCCAGTCATAATTCTCATGCTTTGCGTGGATATCAAGAACTGTCTTTTTGTATTCAAGAGGCCTGGTGAATAATCTTTCCACGAATCTTAAGGTACGATTGTAAAACTCTGAATCATAAATCCATTGAGAAGAGAATAAGTCACCCATTACAGCCACATGACTTGGCTTCAATCTTTTCTGCATGACTGAGTAGATGTGTCCAAGATAGTAATCATTCCCATAGTTATCGAGACGTTTGATATATTTAGTCAGTTTCCAATTACCGTTGATTTGAGGGTCTCCAAAAGTCAATAAATGGATATCTTTAACTTTCGATTGATAATTGTAAGGACTTTCCGGAATTGTCTTATTTCCTTGAAGCCATGGAACATTTAACAACAAAGATTCTTTAATCTTTGGATGCAAATCAAGTTTATCGATGAATTGATAATTGGACGTCAAGTCTGGAGTTTCATTCAGTTCATCATCAAAATCGTGCCATTTACATTGACGTGGATCATTGAGTATATCAGGATAGAAATAAATAAAAATATTTGACAAGATGGCAATTATGGTAATACACCATTTGAAAGCAGTTAGATTGGTCTTAACACTAAGCCCCATAGTGTATTAATGAAGAAGCAAGAGTATAGCTGAAAGTTGTATGCGATCTATTTTAAGAGAAAAAAAACATTCCACGATAATATGGAGAAAACACAGATGGGAACAATCAATGGAAGCTAAGCAAAGAATGAATCATCAAAACAAGTAATAAGCCAATTTTAAGAACGATTTGAATATGCAAGGTCTACAATAATCAATCTTGAAGAATCGTATATTTTATCTAGTGAATGAATATGCTTACAAAGCTTCGCCTAAAGCGTTGTTTAATCTGGCAACCTTAGCAGAGATGGACAAATCAACGGTTTTGTCACCGACTTCAACAACCAAACCACCCAAGATTTCTGGGTTGATTTCATTGGCAATTTCTAAGGTTTTACCATCACCAACGAAGGTGGATTTACCAATTGATTGTTGTAACTTTTTTAAGATTTTGGAATCCAATGGCTTGGCAGAAGTGATCTTAGCCTTGACAACACCTTTAGCGGCATCGTTCAACAAGCCGAATTTTTCATAGATGTTGGCGAATTCAGTCAATCTGTTGTTTTCAGATAAAACGTTCAAGAAGTTGACTAAAGTTTTGTCCAAACCTAACTTGGAAGCAATGGTGTCAATGACAACAACTCTGTCGTCCTTAGTTAAAGCTGGGTTGATCAAAAAACCTTTAACTTTTTCATCAGATTGCAATAATTCATTGATTTTGCTCAATCCTTGGTAACTTTGTTCAATTGAAGAATCTTGAACCGATGCGCTGTATAATGCATTGGCATAAGTACCATCGATACCAAACAATTGGACTGGGGGTCTAACGTTTTTGGCAGCTGATGCCATGGAACGGACAAACACACGAGAGGACAACATGGTTAATTGATGTGATATATGTGTGAATAAAAATTATAAGATTAATCCAGTTTTTTTTGTATTAAATTTCGCTCGATTTCGGCATACCTCCAATTTTGTATGGGTGTCTTATTCTCAATTTTTACTGGTCGAGAATTTGTTAGGACTGCTATGTACGCGTCTTCACTCCCCCGCAGTAAATCCCAGCACTGGTGATATTCGCACGATACCCTTCAATATTGGAAAATTTTGTTAGGTTCGAATATAATCATCAACTATACAAGCATTTATGTGGACTAGAAGTATTCAAAAAGTTCTACCTAGCAGAAATGTTGGGTTGTTCCGTCAGATTGTACGGTTGCAAAGCACCGTATCAACTTCAGCCTCAAATGGATCTGGCAATAGCAGACTTTCATCCTTAGAAGATCATGAATTGACCGATTTAGAAAAAAGAGATGAAATCTACAAAAGACAAAGAAAGTTGTCCTTAGAAAACGTTAAGATGAAGTCCTACGCAAACGGACACCTTCAACCGGGTTCCACACATTTCAAAAAACCAGTCCATGAACATTTACATAAGGGCGGACCAGTTAGAGAATTAACGGTTGCAAAGAAGAAGACTGCTGGTAGAAATAATAAAGGTCATATTACAGTCAGAGGAAGAGGTGGTGGACACAGACAAAGGGTTAGATTGGTCGACTCTCATAGACTTGAAGCAGGTGTGCAAACAGTTGTAAGAATTGAATACGACCCTAATAGATCTGGCCATATTGCCCTTTTAAAACATAATGAAACTGGTAACTTGACATACATTTTAGCTTCGAATGGTCTTCGTGCCGGTGATGAAGTTGAATCCTTCAGAGACGGTTTACCAAAAGATTTCATTGAACAAATGAACGAAACAAATAATGGTGAAATTGATGAAGCTTTGTTAAATGCCAGAATCATGCAAAGAGGTAACTGCTTACCTTTAAACATGTTACCAATTGGTTCCATCATTCATAACATTGGCTTACATCCAAATGGAAGAGGTCAATTGATGAGAGCAGCCGGTACTTTTGCAAGATTATTATCAAAGCATCCAGAGGAAAAGAAAGCTATTCTCAAATTAAGTTCAGGTGAACATCGTTATGTTCATATTGATTGTCATGCTACCCTTGGTACTGTTTCCAACAAGGAACATCAAGCTATTTCCTGGGGTAAAGCTGGTAGAAGTCGTCATAGAGGTCGTAGACCAATGGTCAGAGGTGTGGCTATGAACGCTCACGATCACCCTCATGGTGGTGGTAGAGGTAAATCCAAGTCCAACAAAGTATCTCAATCCATGTGGGGTCTTAAGAAGTTCAGTAAAACCAGAAAATTCAAACATGTCAATAAGATGTTGGTCAAGGAAAGACCAAGAAGTTCCGGCCAATAATTTAATTATTTCTTGTACATATATAATACATACATTACGATAATTCAAACAGGACATATGGAATCAAAGGGTGAGTTGCCATCACTCAAAACTCCAGCTATCCAACAAAATATGATTCTACCCCATAAGATCAAAATCCAAGTGGTTCCAGTGAAATAAGAAATCACAAATATAAGCACAATAGTACCGATAATTACCAACAGCATGATAACTCTGTGAGAACCCAAGTACTCCCTAGCTGAATCAGTGAGTATGTATTGGTTAATGAACTCAAGGACCAAAGCTGCAAGATTGGGCGATTCTACCCCTTCAGGATTTGGCTCATTATGCACCGGTAATAAAGGTGTTCTCTCTTCGTCTCTGAAGAAACAGATGACGCCCCTCTTCATACGTTGCAAAATTGATAAATGGGGAGCCGGTTCGTCATCGTGAATTCTGGCAGACACGGGAGAATTTGGGGCTGAATGGCACGATTCTTGCGCAAGCTCAGTTTCATCCACAGAAGGTGGTTCGATATCTGGGGAACTGAGCGAAGATGCCAATTCTGCCAATGTGTCCAATGGCTTCAATGGATCTTCCTTGATCTCTGCTCTTCTCTTGCGTCTTCTTGAGGGAAATGGAGGCATTTTTGGTGATTTTCAAGAACAAGTAAATAGTTGCAAAAAATGAATCCACAAAACATTCTCACATTTTATCAACTCACACTGATCTCACATCATCATACTCGTCCGCAATAAATTCAATGGCTTCATCGTTGATCTGTTGCTGGCTTTTTATCCCACATAGTTCCCTGTACCTCTTATCAGAGTATACGTATTTGTACTGGCTCATTAGCTGATCTAACCTTTCGAGTTGGTCGACTTGAAAGTTGCTAAATTGGTGAATATCGAATACCAAAACATCAATTCTGTTATCTTTGAAAAACGGAAACCTAGTAAACAATTCAGATTTGTTATTGATACCCGAAATTCTTTGAAGTTCCTGTGGCGAATAGAACCTCAAATCTGCTTTCTCAATCAAAATCACCGTTCTTAGCGTGTTCATTGTGATTCTTCGGCCATGTTCCACTTCGAACTGGGCAGCCACAGAGTATGGGAATCTTGCAAGAATCTTCATTTCTGAATCGGCAATGATAGAGAAGAGGTCCCCTCGAGGGGAGACATGAATGTGTTGCAATATTCTGCAAAGTGGTGTTTTCGGGACATTCTTTATGGGTGGTTGGTATATCACTGAATTTTTGCTCGCAATTCCTCCAACAAATGATCTTTTGTCACTAATAGTTTTCAATATATGCTTCAAAATCCATTCTTCTAACAATATCAAGTGATCGGGCATGTGTTCAAAAGAGAATGATAATAAATGGGCATTTATCAACATTTTTCAAATCGCGCGCTTCGATTGCAAAAAAGTCCATTCACTCAGAAACTTTACTGGATCTGGGTGCGAAATCCTTACAACTAATTTTATATATACAAGGTTTTAATGGTATATAAACATTACCTCTTTGGGTCAGGGCTAGTTCGTCTTTTCTTCACTTTGTTCAGACTTACTCGCCGTTGCATTTTTTCTTCAACTTTTTTCTTCGTTCTTTCAGCTTCCTTGGTTCTCTTCGTCTCGTCGTCTCTTTCGAAGAAAGCTGCTATGGATTGGAACTTATCCTTCTGTGCTCCGAAGTTATCGTAATTCACAGTCATATAATCGAAACCTAAACACATTTCGACGTCTTCCAACTCCTCGACTTGGGGTTTCGTTTGCTTGTAGAGGAATATATTGGGGAAACAGCCCGTTTGTTTCAAATATTTGTTGATCGTTTGTGCTCTCTCAGTCATATTTTCATTCCCGACGAAAAGATCAGGCTTGTTAGAATACCTACTGCTGAAATGTGTTAAAAGTGCTTTTCTGCAATTCATCAACAGCGAAGTCTTTATTGCCTCCACCATTGTGGAATGTTTCCTGCCAATGGCTTCTTCAATAAGATCTTCTCCCAAGGAACATTCGTGAATCAACAAATCACTGCCATACCCGATATCCGCTAGCTTGGGATTTGGGCGGGTATCACCGGAATAAGATACTTTGAATGTTTGGGATTTGCCCAAGTCAAAAGTAATGCTTACTGAATATGACCAATAACAGTGGATTGCTCGACAGTTATCCAAAGTCTTGATTTTCATATCCCTGAAAAGCAGGGAGATCCAATCCTCATTTCTTGGTTCCAATTTTTCACTCTTGATACCCCTATACTCTTGCTTGTTGAATTTTCTTTCGAATTCATTTAATGTAGCTTGTTCATAAGGTGCCACACGTTCTTGCTCCGCGATAAAGTCCTCACAACTGATGTACACCAATCTTTCAAAATCGAAGTCATTCGAAGTTCCTGATTGCAAATTGTGCCATTCACCAATGAAGTTGTTATATTGCCAAGGTGTGACAAGGTAAAGTTTCCTCGAGTTTTCCCTGTTAGATTGGAACCACTGATTAATGACTGACATAATACCCAAATGATGGTCAGCATGCAAATGACTTAAATAGATCATGTCCAACTCTTGGAAAATCTGATTGAATTGTTCTTTATTGTTATGGCCATAATTTCTAGCTATGGCGGCTAGAGTGTTTTCACCACCATCAAATAATACAGTTCGGAAACTTATGTCATCACCGCTCACGTATGGAACTCTGACGAGAGTGGAAATCACATTTCTCTGAATTGTTGGGATGGCTGAACCAGTTCCCAATGTGACGATTTGAACGTGATCTCTCAAGTCTTCAGCAAGTTTTGACGGGGTAAGTGGAATGGGAACGTCGTTTATAATTTTTTCTTTTTCAACGCCTTCGAGTAGCAAAGGCTCTACTTCCGAATCGTAAAGAGATGACCAACTATTGTTTTTGATGGAGTGATTAATCACTTCCACACCAGTTTTTTCAAGCGAAAATTTCTGCAAACTATGGAGCTTGTGTAAATTCTTTTCTTCTAATGGTGTGTATTGTTCCATGTGAGGTAAGTTAAAGTTTCCAGGTTGAATACATTTCAATTTTAATGTATTCACAGATGCAGTAGTAAACATTAATGTATCATCTGAGATTTTGGGGTGACTAATGACATGTTGACAGTCTTGCGGAAATTTTTGAAGAAAACTTGCATAGTCTTGCAGGGAGAAATCGATTTCTTCACCCAAAAGATGATAAACCAATCCGATTTCTTCGTCACCATTTTCGTCTCCAGATTCAAACCATTGGTCACAGTTGACTGTGTTCTCGAGATAGAATGAATTTGGTATATCTAAAACGAGCACTTTTTTAAGTAGTTGTGGAGGATCCATGACTTGGTTTGGATGAATAAGTTCATTTTGATCGTTCATCACTGATTCGCCTTTACCTAGTTTTTGAAATTGAGGGCCAACTTTGAGGCCCAACTCAAGCGCCTTAGAAGGATTGAATTTTCCTCGCACAGGTAATGGTCTGATTAAATAACTTATTGAAGGTTGGGTGGTAATTTGTTCAAAATCATTGATGTCTGGTAATTTGACATGGGTATGCATGTCATTTTCACTGGGGTCAGATTTGTATGATTCTGGGTCTGCACTGTTGACTTTGCTAGTGTCTAGAGGAAACATGCAAGACGCGAGTTTTTTCAATTGGTTATGGAACTTGGTAGTGACGGACTGGTCGGTGGAGGACAGTAATGCGTGTTGAATTTTAACAGGCTTCACCAAGAAGGAGCCTTGGCCAATGAATTTACAGTTGTCGATGTCATTGACGATGATGGACACGCCTTTTCTGAACACAAAGTATCTCCATGTAGCAACCACGTAGTTGATGATCTTACTAGAGTTGGTGAAAAGGTCAATGCTTTTCTTGGTGGCATCACTGATGGTCAAGAACATGCCAGGAAGTCCACCGATCTGAGACCAATCATTCAACACACCTGTCAAAAACATTCCCTTTATTTTACCAAATTTGAATTTATTCTCATTCATGATCCTCTGCGATCCTTCAGGCACTTTACCAAAAAAATAGCAGTTGCTGAGTCGATCTTGGAACATAATGAGTGGATGACTGCTGTCACTGGTGTGGTGACACACGGTTGTAAATCTAAACATTTCGGATCCAAAATTTGCAATATCGTTGTACTTCCTAGATGTCTTTCTGTAGGTGTTCCACGAGTTGTAAAGTCTTGGTGGCTGTCCTAAAACAAAATCAACGTAATGCTTTCTCTGCTGTCGTGAATTTGCCCCTCGTTTGGTATATTTGAATCTATCTCGTAGAGCTTTTGGAGTCCAGTCTTTTGATTGTCCTTTGGTCTTGATTGGCTTGTTGGAACCCTTGTACGCAGCTCTGGAGGAAAGAGAAAACGCTCTCTTAAATATGATTTCTGTTGGAGTCACCTTGGAAACTAATGCTTTGAACTGGTGATATGAGTCAATACATGAGTCACTCGGTAAATTGTAGTGCTAAGCGCTTGCAACTGGTTTTCTTCGATGAGCACTGAATGCCACAAAAAATGTCGCCCGCATCAACGACATTATTTGGACATGACTAAAACCATATTTATTCTTATCAACTACCCCATTTTTTTTTTTTGTTAAAAATAGCTATTTATTTATTTTACAAAACTTCAACTTGAATTTTGTCTCCAGGAAAAAGTTTCTTCCGTTTCAACCAGTTTTCTCTTGACCATTCAGGCTTGTTTGAAACTTCGAGCGGTTCAAATTGTTCACTAGCATTTATCATGGCTCAGGTTGCAAACCGAGGCTCGAGCGCTGAGTCTAACAGCCACTCAGATATCATGGAGAATATTTTCATGAATAAACAGCATTTGTTGGGCATCACGTCATCTGGTGACCTGCAAGAAGGCACTGAGCATAAATGGTCAGTCATGGATGGTATACGCCACATTCCTTTACTCAATCGACTAGTGCCGTCGGTTGACCACAAAAAGTTATTGATAAATACTTTGCTTGACCAGCAGAAACATGCCCCCACGTACAGAAAATGGTACGAAGTCTCGTCCAAGCTTGACGAAGTTTTGGGTAATAACACCTGGAAAATGAACCCTGAGTCTACCATTTACGACTACAACTTGGTTTATAACAACTTGAAAGAAATGGAAGATGCAAGACTCTCTAAAGACTACAAACTCCTCCTATACTTGATAAGAACCAAGTGGATTCGTAACTTGGGGAACATGGGGAACTTGGACCTTTACCGACACTCCCATGTGGGCACTAAGAAATTGGTGGAGGAATATATTCGAGAATGCCAACTTGCCCTTAATTATCTCATTGAGGATCCAAATGTTAACTTAGATGACCGCTATTTGTTGGGTATGTTGATCCAGACCCGCAAAAATGTCGGAAGGACCGCTTTGGTTCTTTCTGGTGGTAGTACTTTTGGTGTCTTTCACATTGGTGTTCTCGTTACTCTTTTGGAGGCTAACTTGCTTCCTAGAATTATAAGTGGGTCTTCGGCCGGCTCAATTATTGCTAGCATTTTGTGCTGTCACTCAAACGAGGAAACTACTGCTATGCTCAATACCATTGCTGAACGTAAGTTCAATATCTTTGGTGAACAAGTGGAAGAAACCCAACAAACTTCGAACCTCAAAAGCCTTCTCCATAGCATAGGTCATCTTTTGAAGTATGGAACGTTATTCGACATTGATGGCTTGCAAGACACAATGATAAACTTTGTCGGTGACCTCACGTTCAGAGAAGCCTATAATAGAACTGGTAAGATCTTAAACATATCGGTTTCACCCGCTTCAATGCATGAACAAACCCGTTTGTTAAATTATCTAACTGCCCCACATTGTCTCATTTGGTCTGCTGTCTGTGCATCTTGTTCATTGCCTGGTATTTTCCCTTCAACTTCCATTTATGAAAAAAATCCAAGAACTAATGAAATACACGAGTGGAATAACGATGCTAGCTCTAAATTCGTTGATGGTTCCGTTGATAACGATTTACCAATCACAAGATTACTGGAAATGTTCAACGTTGATCATATAATTGCAGTTCAAGTGAATCCTCATGTGATTCCAGTATTAAAAGTTTCCGTCAGTAATGTCGGCGGTGAGATTGAAAACGAATTAAACAAGAAAGTTAGAGATTTACTCAACAACTGCTATGACTTTGTTACCTGTGAGATTATTCATTACCTTCAAGTCGCTTGTGAAATGAACATTTACAAGAATTTGTGCAGCAAGCTCATTACGTTATTATCACAAAGCTACTCTGGTGACGTTACTATATTACCTGATTTAGTACCTGCTGACTTTCTCAAGATATTTAGTAACCCCACGGAAGAATTCATCATGGATTTCATCATAAGGGGTGCCAGAGCTTCCTGGCCCAAGGTAACTGTCATTCATAATCATTGCGGTGTTGAATTCGCCTTGGATAAAGCCATCAGCTTATTGAGAGGTCGTTTAATAACTTCTGCCAATAACAGGATAGGATTCAGACCTGCCAATGAAGACAGTCCAGATAAATCGACTGCGATGGTCAATTCAACTAGTAATGCATCGACTTATCACACGTTGGTCAACTCTCCAATTTTAAATGATGAAGAAACATTCAAGCGTATATCCTCTCCTCCTTTGGATGGTCGTTCAGCACCTGCTATCAGAAGACATAACTCATCGTCTGGAACACTCAGCACCTCGACTCCCATCAAGCACCATACGAAACCCAAACGGAATTCAATTGGAACGCATAGTGCTGTTTCCAAGTCTGAACGAAGACGAAAGGGTAGATCTTTGACGTCTTTGGTATCTTTGGGTGCTGAAGCGGATATGAGAGCAGCCACGACGGACTCCAATGATATGACGGGAAGACCTCAAACGTTTAGCAGATTCACTGAGAAACCTCTCGAGACAAAGAATCTAAGTACATTCAACGATCATTGGCACAAAAAGCAGCCAGCCCATGAGCAGAGCATACGGAAAGCAAGAAGCACCTTTAATTTTCATAAAGATCCAGAAGATCAACAAACTCATAAATCGAGGTCACAACTCAAATATCAATCCGAGAGGGTGCCGTTCCACAAGGGTAACCCGTACCTTGATATAGTTGGTAGATCAGGAAAGTCCAGTTCTGAGCTAGATCATGATATTCTTGATAAGCCCAATTTACCAAAAGGATCTAATTCTAACTCCCTTAGAAACTCGGTTATTGGTCTCAACAGACTCAAGGATTCCGCACTTACACCTCATCATTCAGGCCCTTCCACATCCACCAGTTCATTCGATGGTTCTCGTAACAATTCTAACAACAACTCTTATTTCAACTTGAAAGACCTCAAGGATTTAAGTAATATCAAAGATCATCCTGATGTTATCAAAAGCCTCAACTCCCCGGATATCAGGCGATCATTTACCAGATTGAAGACTCGTGAATTACCTTTGAGTCAGGGAGCGCTGTTAAATGGAGATGACGAAGGGCACGATGATACTGAAACTGACCATTTAAATGGAGAAGCTGATGATGAGAACGATGAAGACGATGAAAATGATGAAAATGATGAAAATGATGAAAATGACGAAAATGATGAAGTTGACGAAAATGATAAGCAAGATGATGAAAATGTAGACAATGATGATGACAATGAAGACAGTCAGGTTGATCAAGCCGAGGACGAATATGACGATGATTCAACTGCCGTTGCAGATAAAGACGATAATACAGATCAAGGGCCACCTGAAATCATCGAACCAAAAACAGGGGACGAAGCATTCTACAACCATGAATAGTCTTATTTATACGATATTTAAATTGCACGTTACTTAGAATCAATCAATGACCCCCAATAAAGCTAAGGCCGATTGGGATGACCATACCCACGATGGACAAGAACAATTCTAAAGCAGTAAGGGCGGAATGATCATGAACAGTAATTTGTGATTCGCTAGAATCTGGAGGTTGATATTGGTCCAGCCTATCAGAGCTCAAGATCTCTAGCATAACATGAGTGACTATGTAAATGAAAGTACCCCCACTATAGAGTAGAAGGATACTGATAGTGAACTCATTATCGTTATTGGATAGCATAATGATGAAATAAGTAAGGATAGAAGTGATTGGTGTCACCAATGAGAACACGACCACATGGAATTGGATACATGCATTAGGAAGCATTTCTTTGATGAGAATAGTGGCCAAACTAAATGAAGTTGGTAATTTATGAATGATCATCATGACAAAGAACATAAGGCCAAGATTAGAGTCATCTTTATTGAAGGAGGAACCTAGAGAAATGCCATCAACAGCAGAATGGAGGATAAGACCAAGGGTCAAAGGAGATTTGAAAATCGACTTGATTTTCCCAGTCCAAGAGTCGTAACCATTTTTAGAATTGAAAGAGTAATCGATATTTAACGCCTCGAAAAGGCTAGACGAATTATCAATGATGAACATGGTCATGAATCCCATGATCAAGGAAATGCCCACATACCGAGGTACGTTTTCACTGGAACCATCACCTATGGATTCGTATAATGTCTCCACTCCCTCTGGGATGACTATGACCAATGATGTCCCGATAAGCATCCCCATACTGAATAAGGATATAAGGTTGAGATTTTTCGGATCAAATGGAAATTTAAGCGGGGCCAATCCAGCAACAAGAGAGGATACTAGCATGGCCACACTTAGGAGGCATACTTCTAATGATTTGATCACACTCATTGACGGCTAGCAAAGATCATAAGTAAAAGACATGTGTATATATATAATAATCGCTTAATCCATATTAGTACGCGTTCGCGAAAATTGCAATAATGTCTAACACTTTCATCTTCAAGCCAAAATCAAGCTAGCATCGAAACACATCAATTCGCCTGCAAGATGTCGCTGGAGGTTGATCTTATCCACGATAAGATCAATTTGGCGGTGTTGTATTTCAAGTCGAAAGACTTCACCAAAGCGCTCAAGCTATATAATGACCTTATACGAGACTTATCTCGCTACACCAATAACGAACTACAAAGCATACGAAAAAATAGCTACAATCTCAACCCCGAGCCCGTGGTTGGCCCTTTGATACATCCAAAACTAGGGTCCGTCCTCGATTATAGAGCTGCCACTTATGAGAAACTAGAATTCCATGAAAAAGCCTTGAAAGATGCAAATAAGTTGATAGAGTTGGAACCTGTGGGTTGCAAAGGATACTTGAGAGCAGGCAAACTTCTACAGATATTGAATAAGGAAGTCGATGCGTACAGAATATACCAGAAAGGTATATACACCATTAAAAGGGCCAGGGACAGGTATGGCATAGACATTCCTGATAAGTTGTTCCTGAACTTGAAAACTCAGTACTCTCTGCTCAATGCCAAGTTGAAAGCAGAAAGACAACACAAGGAGAAACCAAAACTAGAGAGAAAATCTGAGTCACACGGTAGCTCCTCGAAATCGAGTGCTTCTTCCCTATCCGTCTCATCTACCAAACTGAGGCATCAGCTGCGTATCGACAGCATGTTCAAGAAATCAACTTCCTTGTCAACCAAAGACTTTGACACTTCTTCCTCTTCATTCAAAATAACTGATCTTTCGTCTTCAGCATCCATGACCTCAACCAGCGAACCGCTTTCAAAAAAACAAAAGAAGTCTAGAGACCCAATGGAATGGCTACCCCTTGAGATCATTGAACTAATATTCAGTCATCTCTCCTTGAAAAATGTGCTATTCTGCCATCTTGTGTCACGTTCTTGGTACTCACGTTTGACTTGTATCCCACTGCTTTATAACAAAAGGGTGTTCTTCAAATATAAAATCACCGCTAATGAATACCTAGAGGGCTTAAAGTTGATAAAAAGAGTTATATCCAGAAGTTCTTCCAAACAGATCAAATCACTTAAACTAAGATCTGCTATCAACCCAAATCATTTTTCTAGAATCATTGACAGTTTGCTAGGGGACAGGAATCTTAGGTTTGAATCATTAGATATTATCAATAAGGAGTTTAGTGTCGAGCTATTCATCAATCGACTTCACAAGTTCAATTGGAACACCGAGAACATCAACAGCGCTGTTTCATTAAGACTTGGAGTTTGTACAAGTATCAATTTGGAAAATGCTGTCTTGAATTTAATGCCAAATTTGAAAACTCTAGAGTTGGTGGTTCTAGATAAAGTGCTTGGTAGTACTACCAAGCATTTGATCCCCTCTTCAACTAAAGTACTGGAACTTTTGGAATCGACCAGCGAATCGTTCGAGTCTCTTGAAACTTTATCGGTTGTCAACCATCCTCATTTAAATAAGGAATCGATGAACATGTCTATCAATGAAGATACTTTCAATCCATATCCTCCATTTCTCACTAAGAAATTTCCTAATATTAAAAATCTCACCTTGGTATCATATGATTTAAGTAACAGAGAAAGCATTTTTGGCAATTTCTTGTCTGCCAGTCCTAATCTCAAAATGATGTATTTGGAAAATAACAACGAATTGAACATTCGGACTCTTATGGTGTTATTCTCCATATATAAACCTACATTTCAACTAGAGAAACTCGTCTTGAGAGAAAAAATAATCGGTCCACCCAATAATTTGACCCAATTCGACCCAGAGGATTTTCAATCGTTATCCAATTTATCATATCTTGACATATATTCCTCATCACTCTCTATCAAGGGGTTGACCAAATTCCTTGCCATAACAAACAAAAACCATCAACTACGAACGCTTTCTATTGGAAACTCTAATTATATCTATTTCAGGAACGACAGAATCTCGACTCGGCCAAAGATGAACTTAGCTGATATATTTAAATTAGTTCCTCAACTTGAAAAACTTTATTTAAATGAATTGGAGTTGGACAATTCCTCAATGAGGTTCTTCAACAATGACATCTATCACGAAATTGGTCTCGAAAAGTGTCATCTCAAGGTTCTCGATCTTAGTTTCTGCCTCTCTGTGAATGGTGCCGGTCTAATGAACTTATTCAGCCCCAGGGGTTCTTCGCAAGAAGGTTTCACACTAGAAAATCTTATTATAGATGGAATGGAAATCAATTCTCAAACCTTGCTGATGCTTCAGAAGAATGGTAGTGTTGCTACCGTCAAGAACGACCCGTACAAGGCAAAGTGGAAACAATATGGTTCGAATTCTCTTGTGCCTGACTTGAAATGATTGCAAAAAAATGTTTAGTGTACGGGTCTCCCATGCGAAAAATTTGGAGATGAGCCTGTTGATAGAAAAATCATTTAGATATTCAACACCAACAAAACAACATGGCGGTTACTAGAAGTTCAGCACAAACTAAGACTCCCACTAAGATAAAGTTCACAGAGCTGGAAGATGATATAACAAACGACGATGGCTATGTCACTGCTGACGAAGAAGAGATTGCCAAAGAAACCATCTTAGAAGAAGGTGAAGAATCAGATTCGGGCTCTGATTCTGATGATGCCCCAGAAGAAGAGAGCATGTCTGCCACCAGACAAGCAATCTTGAAAAAGCAAAAAGAGGATCAAAGTATAAGGCTGGAGAGAAACAAACAAGAAAGAGAGAAGAGAAGAGAGCTCGATTTGAAGAATCAAAAGCAACAACAAGAACGTAAGATCATCGAATCCAAACGTAACGGGCCAAAAGATTTACCTGAATACTTACCCACTGACATATTCGAATCTGATGATGAAGTCGAAGAAAAAGAGACCACAACCATCAAGGGGAAGCATATGAGATTGAACGAATTGGATGAAATCGAATTGAAGAGACAAATGACGTTGGAGAAACTCAAATCCATCAAAAACTCAAAGAAGACCGCCGTGAAGAAAGGGCCTGTTAGTGTACAAGTCCAAAGTTTCAACTCAAAGAAAATTGTGGTTCCAGCTAGTGAGCAGTCTGTGATAGATTCGAAGGAAAAGTGGTTGAAAAGAAAGTCCCTTCGCCGGAAATAGCCTAATTGGGCCGTCAAAATTACATAAATGCATACTCCTGTAATATATATCTCATTAGATCATAAATAAGAATCTGTAAAATTAAGTTGATTAATCTGGCAGAAGCATTGTAGGGGATTTCACGCCCCTTCGAAGATCAAGACCGATTTATACCGATTCTATCATCACGAGTTTGTGGGTGCTGTATTTGGGATTGGTTAATGAAGTTGGACGTGTCTTTGAAACTGGCGTTGGCTGAATCATCCTGATGGTGTTCCTGTAAGTGTGCAGATTGTTGCTGTTTGAAGTCATCGTTTTGATGATGTTGCGTTATTGTATCGTCATAAGCAAGGATGTCCTCAGGTGTGAGCTTGATGGTAGTTGCAGGTCTTCTTAACATATTGAGCGTGTAGTTGGGAACTACGTGAAGCAGGTGTTTTCATAAATAACCAATGCGTGCGGGTGTCAATTTATTCAACTAACAAAAAGTTTTAAAGAAAAGAAATCTTTCAATAATCTTGAGGCAGGCAAGTCAATTGCTAGTAGGTGGTGGGTAAACTGCCTTTCTTTGGCTCTTGGATAATCTGGGATTTATTTGAGAGATGAATCCTGATGAAACCTATTCTGTTTGACTTGGTTCTTAAAGTGATTGACTACACTATAATTTGACTTCGTGGCCAAGCTGGTTAAGGCGTGCGACTGTTAATCGCAAGATCGTGAGTTCAATCCTCACCGAGGTCGCTTTATTTTTTAAAGATTCTCTTTATTTTTTGCTCAATTTCTTGACTAATTTTATAAGCAACAATAAGATTTTAGACCCCACACCCAAACAAGGGGCATCTCATAATCAAGAAACACAATTCCGAACGAGACATTTAGTGAACTGATCTTTTGTTAATACCGAAAATGAAAAATATTGCAAACCACTTTTTGTGAATCACAATAGGGAACAACACAGCGACGATCTTGAACAATCAAGCAAATTTACGAATTGGCCCGGATTTTACGAATCAATACAAGAAACCGAGAATGAATTAAATGATCACAAATAGCTATGCTAATTAACCGGTGATATATACAATGTTTAAAACATGACAAGAAATGAAAACATAATAAGACAAGAGGAAGATCGTTAATAATTTATTCGTCCAAGTCACGAACACGGACTTTCAAGCAATAAGGGCACATCATATGCTTACAGCGGTGACAATTGAATCGAGTGGGGGGCTTTAGAATAATTTCATTAGCTGGCTGGTCATTAGAGTCTGATGTAGCGTAAGACTCATGCAAAACTGATTCAGGGTGAGGGTTCACCAGAAGGTTAGAAGATTCATCCCCATGATTCGAACTTGAATCTGAAATTGAATTTGAAACCAAAGTAGATGTCAACCCCAGGTTTGTGGCGATTTCAGGATTGTGGACATTAAAATCATTGTTAACAAGGTCTGAGGTAGAATTAGACTCGGGGCTTGAGACTGAGCCTAGACTTTTAGAGCGTTGAACTTCAATTTGCGGTAGTAAAGGCTCTTCTAGACTATGGTAAGAGTTGTTATAAATGAGTTGGGAGTAATATTTGAGTTTTGTTATGATGTCGGTTTTGGGTACGGCTTCTGGACCCACATTGGATCCGGATGAGTTATTAGAGTAATTGGATTGTCCACCACTGTAGAAAATTGAACCATGAGCTTGTCCACATTCACAACATACCCACTGGCAGATTTTATTATCATCTATTATTATTGGGCTCGAACTAGGTGTGGTAGACATGACTGATTTAAGAATATGTGTAGGCGATGAGTCAACATAAGAAGCATTATGATCCAGTAAATCACTAGATGAAGGCACTTTGAGTTCATGAAGTACTGGCCGGCGAGATTGAATAGACAGCGGCGAATTCGCCTTCCCCCTGTCAACGAACATGCTGTTAATGAGTGGAATTGGGGGAAAAGGTAAGGTAACTTAACAAATGGTTGGCATTTTGTAAAAAATTATTGGGCATTCCACTGGTATATATATAAGACTCGAGTCTACAAATCAGCAAGGCAACAAAAGACAAGATGGACTGCAAACTTTAAAATTAATTTTCGGTTACGAATCTAGAGCTTACATACGAGTCTAGCCCCTAGGCTGATCTCCGACTGCGAAAACATAAAATGTTTGGGTCAGTCCAGGGTTCAGCACAGCCTTGAGAATTCCCACTAATTGTAACCTGATACTTTAACATGTTTCTACACGAGGACTCAATGTACACGAACCTTGTATAAAGTTTGGTTCATCTTGAGTGATAGTTCTATTTGTTGTAGTTTGCATTGTGAAGAAAAAAAAATAATATCGTTCTCGATAAGCCGCCTTAGTCTGGGCTAATCCACTGCAAATCCGTCTTGGACAGAGTTTATATCCGGACGCACCGAGGGTTGGTACCATGTCGGGCCGAATCTAAGCCGAGCGCAACGACAAAGGAAGTATAGTTGGCCCTAGACTGGGCCCAACGTTTCTCGCGGCGGAAAAATGATAACTTTGGCTTGGCTAACTTGCTCTAAGGCGGACCGACCGAACCCTGAAAGTTATTTCAAAATATTTTCATCGAATGATTTATAATTACATTGCTATTAAACCCCAACACTACGAACTTATGGCTAGTGCTTGGTCCATTTTTACCGTTTTAGCCGTTTGAGTCAAAACTCGTATGGTTGTAATTACCCTTTAGGCATGATGATTTTTTTTTTTTTTTCCCACTACAATTCTTTGAAAAATGATGAGCTAGGCAAGGTAAGAATAGGACTTCAATAGATGAGTTTTCCCTCTTGATGACGAATTCAGCATTGGTTAGTTCCAAAACTTAAGAATACCTTGAGTTATGGTTGTGAATTGAGGTTTATAGCCTATAGATCAATTACTTCAAGCTTGTAATTAGCTTTAGCCTGTAATCGTCTTTGTGGTAAATAAAAAGTTACAAGCCTGTAAGTCCATTTAGAGTTGCTTGGTTGGCCTTGACCTCCATTTGCTTCTTTCCCCATTTCTTCTACACTAGCCCGAGTCTACAATTTTTACAATCAATCGAATATTTTATTATCGTGCATGTACGATTAATACGTTTTATTGTTCTTTTCGTTTATTGGGGCTCTAATTTATTCCACGCAACTTCAGTTCCAGAAGCCACGTCCACAACTTTATCCCAATAATCTACACCAAGGATTCCGTTAATTCCGTTGGTTAAAATGACTCCATTAGCACTCTTGTAAAACTCGAGTCCATCTTTCAAGCACTTTTCACCGTTAATGAAGATTAGAATATTACAATTCTTTCGGATCCCGCTGATACTATCATTTTCGTTACTTGTGAAATGAATGTGGTTCCGATTCATCTTGCTGAGTCCTCCACTCTCCACAATGGCTGAAAGTTTTTTCCGGTAAGTACCGTGAAATACCTGTTGCGGTAATTTCTCTAATTTTGTAAGGTTATCATTGGAAACAGTGATGGAATGGCCCTGATTAGCGCATATTTGCTTGATTCCATTTATCTCTTTGATAGAGAATCTCTGCTTATCATTGCTTTGCACTATTCTTTCAATATCAGCTTCCGTCACTTTATTACTCTTCATTCGGTTATGCCGGAGTAAATCCAGAACAGGAATGAACCCATGCTGGTCAATATTAAGCTTTTCTTTATGGGCACCATGGCGGAGAAGATATGAAAGACTCTTGGAAATTAAAATGTCTCGCTTATCTGACATAGTTTTGGTTGTATTTAGGATTGTATCAATTTGCTATTCTTGTCAAATTACCCGTGTGACTGTATGTACTTAGTCTCCCAATTCAAATTAGACTACTTTTTCCTCAATTTAAATAGTTGATTGAAGTTAGTCATAATTTTCTGCAGATCGATGCGACTACATCTGGTCCATTATTACTTTACTCGTGTCTCAATTAGTTATTTACAATTATTTATGATTTGGATCAGAATGTTCTGGTCCGCTGAACTATTTACTTTCTATCGCTGCATTTCTTAACCTTAGCCCCTGCTAATGATCCTAAGTTACTTCTGTTATTTTGTTTGATAGTTTCATTGTCTCCAAGTTCTGTCTTATCGTGAAAATTCAAGAAGTATCTTCCTTCTTCGTCTTTCTTACCTTGTACAACATTCTTGACGAGAAATGTACTCACTTCATTAAGTTTCTCTATTTTGTCATTTATCTCTGCTTCATCTTTAATTTGTTTGGTTTCGTGATAGCCTTCCCTCACTTTTTGCCTGGCTGCATTTAAAACCTCAATATCACCCCCAAATGCTACTCTAGTGGCTCTAAATGCATTGCGGTATGCTATAATTGCTGCTTGTCTGGACATGAGCGGTTATTATTGGAAAATATGGTGGTGATGAAGTATATATTTGAAAGATTTTTAAAAGAAAAATTATAGTAAAACCGCAGTACCTCTGATTATTATACCCACTAAAAATTTATCTATTATCGATTTGTGATTTTTACAACTCAAGATTTTACTGCCATCGATATGTTATTTATTTAGATTACAAAATTAATTTTTCGATAGAGTATTTCGGGATGTTCTTCAGAATTTCAATCCCCTCTTCTCCACGATAAACATTTTTGCTTGTGGTGTTGCTGATGGTCAAAATTGATTCCAATTGTTGTTTGTGGTCATCATTTGTAACAATATTGCCCATTGACTCCTTCTTGGATTTTTTCTTCGAGTGTTTTTTAGATGATGCAGATGTTATGGAAGATCCAGTGGGGATACTTTGTAATAATGCTTGGTTGGCCAAAGTTAGATTATAACTGTTATCGAGTAAGGCTGCTAATTTGGTTTCAACAATTGATTCTAGTTTACTAACGATATTCTCACTCCAGTTAAACAATCCACCGACGTCGATGATAACTTGAACCAATTGGAAACTTTCAAAATCATTCAAGTTAATTAATTCACTCAACATTTTACTTGAGTTGATTGAATTAAACTGTGCTTCATTCTTTCTTTGAAGATCATCCAAGATATTTTTGAGATTGTTAGTGATTTCAATGATTGAATATTCATTAACCAAACGGTGAATAAGGTCTCTCAAAATATCAGCTTCATATTCATTATTATCGATTCTATTAGTTTGCTTAATGAATTGTGTCAATAACTCTTCAATGCTGATGGTTGGACAAGTTATGATAGCTTGTCTTGACAATCTCGGTTGATTACCGTCATTGAAAAGATTGAGTAAGCCTCTGGTAAATTCATGTGGGTAACACGGGTGTGTTAATAAGTAGATTAAACTGACTTCAGGAATGAAATTCTCGTTGATTAACGCAACTTGTTGATTGCTTTCATTTATCGAGAAAACCAAAAGCAAAACAGACTTAATGAAATTCAAATCAATGTGCCTATCACTGTCTAGGTCGAAAGTTGAGAGTCCAGCTTTCTTCATATCAGATTCTTCTTTATTTTTCAAGAAACTGACAAGGGTTATATCCCATTTTTTAACCTTCATCTCATCTCTGTACTTGACGAGTTTTTCGTAAACTTCAGCTGTCAATTTAGAGTTCTTTGAATTTTCTGATTCAATTTTATCATTCACTAAACTTGGAACGCCTTTGAAAGATTGACCATTTGCTTTCTTTTGGGTACTCTTACCTAAACATTCGCTTAATTTGTTTAAACCCACATTAATATTGACAAGTTTCAAGCTCGTGTTATTATCTTTGTTGTTGAATTCACAATATATGGCAAAGGTATTGCTTGTATTCATAGTATCACCCGTGGTGCTGATAGCTTGGTTGATGATACACTGGCCATTGTTGAGTTGCTTGTCCAATAAGCTTTCGAATCTAAAATTCAAAAGGTAAATATATTTGTTGTAGGAAACGAGTAAACGATCCAAACTGGGACTGTGCAAAGAAAACATGTTTTCATGTTCTTCGCTACCTTTGCTATCAAATTCTTCCAAAATGTTGCTGATGGACATAGATTTCAAAACCTGGTTGAAATCTAGGATTGAGGTTTTAGAGATAGTCTTCTTAGTTGGATTTAACTTGTATAAGAAACCGGAATTGTAAGAAAACTTCAATTCGGGTGACTCTTCTTGAATGGTCTTTTCAGTGATGACGAATGAGTTCTCCAAGTTCAATGAATTTAACTTGTATTGGTATGTGGAACCGGACTTTGTGACAACCAATAGAAGGTCATTTTTATATTTGAAACCATGATCCAGTATGAACGTATGATAAACAACCTCGGCCGTTTTATTTTTGATCAGGCTGTTCACCTCGTTGTTGAGGCTAGTTTCGACAAATTCAATATTTCCCCCCATATTGGTAACAAGTTCGAAAACCTGCAAACCTCCGTTGTGCAAAAGGACATAAACAAATTTACCATCTTTCGAGAACTTGACACTTTTCGGCTTGCTTTTGAGCTTGGTCTCAATTGAATTGTTTGAGGTTTCTGAGGTCTCGATATTGCTTGAAAAAGTGCCCTTCTTCTCGATTAATAAGAGCCTGTGTTTTCTACTCCTTTCAGTCAAACCAACGATGTAAAATTTGTCACTATCAACTGAATCTTCAGAATCTTTGGAACCGGGTCTAAGTATCACGTCCATACATTCAACAAAGGTAGATGGCGACAAGGGATATGACCATATTAATTTTGGAGTTGGTTTCAACAAGTAACTTGAAATAATCGATTTAGATACACCAACATCAATGATTGAGGTATTGGTGTTGTTGATGAGTGGCAAGGTAACTTTGTCCTTAAGATTGATGTCTGTGATTCTAGGCAATACTGCCAAAGAATAAGAACCGGATAATGATGGTCCTTCAGATGCCATTTGGTTACCGATCCGATATCTTGATGATTTCTCTTTAGTATACAGCGAAAAATTTAATGGCGATGAGTTGATTGTGTGCAGTGAAATCAAACCGTACACCAGCTACCGGGAATTTGGCACAAAATGGTGTATCTAATCACGTGAGATTTTTTTCGCTGTTAAATTCCGAAGGCGAATTGATTTGGATTATGAGCAAGGGTTAACGTCAGGTGAATATTTTTGAAATGGGTGCAACAGAGGTGTGTTGCAAATAAATTTTGATAAGTTCGGTCAGTAAGAAGACGGCACTCGTCAGTTGGCATTCGAAGCTGGATGAATCCCTTACTTTCCCAACGATAAGGAAAGAACTCTGACACACACGAATTGATGAAAATTCAACTTCGACGTCATCGGGTATTTTTTAGAATGATTTGAGCAATATTTGATTAGTTCTCTCGGCAGAATTTAAATTTTACAACCTTATCAACCAAATTTAAAAATATATTAGCTAGTGTACACTGATTCTAAGATCTATAAATAAAAACAAACGAGATAATGACGGAAATGAAATGAGCTTAAACGGATTGCAAGAATTCTTCGTTGGCGTAGTGGTATTCGGAAACGACAACTTTGAATTCATCAGTTTCGGCGTTGTATGATTCAATCTTGAAAGAAGACAAGTCGTCCACGACAATGTCAGCACCAGATTTTCTGACCTTTTCTGGGTCGTAAGTGGAGCAGATACCAACAATCATGGCACCGGCACCCTTACCGGCAGTGATACCGGCAGGTGCATCTTCAAAGACGACGACCTTCTTTTGAGAATCTTCGTAACCCAAAGTATTTCTAGCGTTTTGGTAACCCATTGGGTGAGGTTTACCTTTAGTAACCTTTTCAGCGGTAATAAAACAGTCTGGTTTCTCAATGGTCAATAATTTCAACCATTTAGTGGCCAATGGCAAAGTACCAGAAGTAACGATGGCCCATCTTTGGTTACCCTTGGCGGTCTCTCTGGAGAACTTGTCAAAAGATTTGACTAATTCGACGGCACCTGGAATTGGTTTAGCGAATTGACCGAAGGAGTCTGGGATAGAACCTTCCCATTCAGTGACTTGTTCCTCAATGGCATCTTCTGGGGACCATTTGGCGATAACATCAAAAGTACGGCAACCATGAGAAGTTCTAATAATTTCTTCAGGGTTAACGTGAGGTCTAGTCTTACCGAAATCTCTCCAGAATTCAGAGATAGCACCAGTAGAGTTAACTAAAGTACCATCACAGTCGAATAAAGCGGCGTTAACGTGGAAGACAGCTGGTTGTTTTTGGATAGTCATATTGAAGTGGAGTATTAATGAAAGTATTTAATGTGGAATAAAATTTAAGCCCCAACTAGAGGGAATTTGCCTCATATTTATACAAAGTATTCGGACCATATGGTGATTACCCAAGGTTGAGTGATTCATTTCTTTTTCCAACACTTTTAGCTGTAAAAATTTGTGGCCAAAAAAAGCAATTTTACTCATAACCGATCGTTATCACCAGATGTCCCTATAAATTTGAAAAAAAAATACAAATTTATTATGTAATTCCTGCAGACTGGGTGGGAATTGTCATGTTAGTTTTGTGTTATCTATGGTCGTGGCATGGCTTCTTTTCTTTTTATGCCTAACGCACGGAGTTTTCATCGAAGATGCATCCCATGATGGTTCACCGGAAAAACTAAGAGCCCCTCTCGTCAATCCGAGCGAAGAAGTAAAGTTTCCCTTGCCAATCATTCAAGTACTACACGAATTGATACCTACTAGGTTTATTGGCTGCCTAGATTTATTGGACTTTTACCTTATTTACCAACCATCCCTTTTGTGCATATACCGCATAATTGTGAATAGTAGTTTCATACAAAATATAGTTAGGAGAATCCAAATTACATTCTAATGACGTAGTAATAATTGGTTTCACGTGTATTTTATCAAAACCTAACCGTGTTTAGTTCTAAATTACCGTATTGGCTATTAAAAGAAAAGATTTTTGTGAAAATCGACCTGCACATACTCTCCCGGTTTCTCCCTCCAATAGACCCCATACGTCATAGCTCAACTGTTGCATTCGTTTTGTGCTGAGTTATATGCAGAATGCCGTAATGAATTTCAATACCAAGGCTTCCAACATTTTCTTTTCACAACCGGTTATTTAAAGCTGTCAAGAGTATAAATGACTTTGAGGGCTTAAGAGTTAAACTTACGAGCGAGTCATTTGGTTGTAGCCAATTCCAAGTAGGTTAAGCGGGTTTCATAATTGAGAGACCGATAACTCAACTATGCAATAAAGTCGAAAACCAATTACAAAAATTTATATATGAAACTTCATGTGTTTTGCTTTAATGGAGATTGGATTCGGTGTTAGCTCGTAGACTCTTAACCAGGCACTAGCTGAAGTCGGTCCATCTATTGTCTTTTTTGAAATCAAGAAATGTCAAATTACGTAATTAATCTATCCTTCTGTTTATGTCTCTATTCTTAACTGCGACTTCCCTAACGGGTATCTTTTTTGATTCATCTACACCAAACCTTTCTTTGTAAATTGCTGCTGCTTTATTTGACAGGCATTTTGTGCCACCATCACCGCGTAAAAGGATCCCATGCTGCAAACATTTTACGGGTTACTTGCTATCGACACCCAAAGGGGAGTATTGATCAAGCGGGCCAAATATCAAACAAAGCTTCAAAAGGTGAGTTAGCCAAAAAAATAAGTCTACAAAAAGACTAAAAAATATTGCCTTCAGCCAGATTCGAACTGACGATCTCCTCATTGCCATTCGTACTGGGGTACGGATTTACTAGTGAGGTGCCTTACCAACTTGGCCATAAAGGCTTTTCGTGTGCTTCGATGCTGTTATGTTTTTGCTCCCGGCCAGATCCATTACCCACCAATTACCTGTGCAAATGGCGCGAGCTTGTTAGCAGAGTGCCTCTCTGAGGCGGAAGTTGGAGCCTCTCTGAGGCAGAAGCTACACCCTAACAAAATGCGAATTTGAAATATGCCTTCGTTAACTTGGCCATAGATGCACTGATTGCTCTTCAGCTAGGAAGCAAATTGACTGTCCTTGCCGCGTATTTAACATGTAATGTTTTACCACGTAATTTTCTTTGAGATGATTGATGGCCTGTTCTCAAATCAGCTCCAGTTGATTCAATAAAGTGCCTCTTTCCCTTTTAAGATTCAGCTCTCCTGTGCCTCTCTTACCTCTCTTGCCATTTGTCATTTATTCCTTCGCTGCGTCGGTAACATTTCAATACAATAATTGATATTGAATGTTACCTTTGCTATTCTCAACAAGGACCAGTTGATGCTACATTGTAAAAGCAGTAGTTTGGAAGTAAATTTTTGAACATGATTATGTTGTAGAATTCAACAAACAGCATTCCCCCATTAAAAATCGACTGGTCTGCGTTTGAAAGAATATTACCTTGTACGTGGTGTCTTTTGAAAATCACGAAGTTCAAGTCACACATGTTTTATAATGTTCCATACTTGGTGTAATCTAAATCAACTTTTTGCAACTTTTTGCAACTTTTTGCAATTTTTTCGTGAAAATAGATCTAGCTCGTAATCTAATTTTATTTGAGTTAACACTTACTCGATTCCTTAACAATTTGGGAGTCTCAATAGATATTTCATTATTCACATCAAAGTCTGTTACTGGCCGTGGTTCGAATAATACAGTTTTAGTATCATTAATACTTACTAATACTAACCATTTATTATGGATGTATATTATACAGTTGCACCTCCAAACTAGTATTATTTATTTTAGTTATATAAAAGTTGACAAGAGAATATTACAAATACATTTAGATGTAACCGATTCTGTTGGCAACATCCAAAGCATCGTGGTCAGCAGTCAATCTAATGTAAGCCTTCTTGGTACCGTTTGGTCTGATCAAGGTGTTAACGTACATGACATCAACATCGTACAATTCTTTGACAGCAGATTTGATTTGGTGCTTGTTAGCCTTCATGTCGACTTGGAAAACCAAGATGTTACCGTCTTCAACCTTCTTGATGGCAGTTTCAGTGGCGATTGGGGAAACGATGACTTTGTAAGCATCTAATCTGTTGTAGTGAGGAACGGCTTTTCTAGCGTATTGTGGGTTCTTAGCCAATCTCAAGGTCTTTGGCAAACGGAAAGTAGTGTTAGTTCTAACTTTCAATGCTTTCTTACCGTTAGTACCTTTGGCAACAGCCTTCTTAGCAGCAGCAGCTTTAGCTAAAGTAGTTAGTAAAAATCCCTTCTGTAAAGAGTAAGAAGAAAGAACTTGAAACAAATAGACGATGATGGCAAATATGATGACAAGCCACAAGAACTGATTAGGAGACTTGATTCAACATATTATTACACTGTATTTCACACCTGTTCAACCAATCTATGGATAATTCAATCTGGAATTCAATAAAATGAAGATTTTAACGAAATGCCAACTATTCATAAATTCACCAAAACGGCTGGTTTCAAAAGTTTGGGACTGGGAAAAGATATGATGACCACTTATTCGAAGATTTTTCTTTGGCAGAGGTGGATTTTTTGTTCAACGATATCAAATTAATTATCACAGGTCATCACTAATTCAATCAAATAATTCATCCATTTCCGGGTCTCTATTCATCCTATCAACGTATTCATCGTTCAGATTCAAGCTTCTTAATATAGGTAACATACTGTTTGGAGCCATCTTATCTTATTAATTAATGATTCACAAGGTATGCTTGTAACAAGAAGTGAAAAATTCTTTTGAACTATATGGATTTTTTTCCCTCACTTTGGTTTACCTAACAAAATTGGTAGGCAGAGAAAAAAAAAAGCGAAAAACCTGCAGGTAGTACACGTACTTGTTGTGCACGATCGTATCACGTGTAGTCACGAGTGAATTAGGGTTGAAGCCCTAAACATATACCAATATCAAGTTTACAATTTGATTAAACCTGTCTTAACACGTTAATTAATATTTACAGAAATAAGATACTATATGCAAGTGAAACCACATCACAAACGACGTAATTTCTTAGGACGAGCACCACCAAATCTTAATTTGGTGTCATCACTGATTCTGGCCACATTTTTAACGATACCAGAACCTTCCTTACCTTGTAATGCCGCTAAAAAGGCCTCCCTTCCTTTACCAAAATCTTGCATTATAATATGAACCTCGTCATTTGGTGCGATTAAGTTCTTCTCTTCTATTAATTTGAAGAAACGGGTAGATACTTGATAACCAGCTTCATATTCAGATCTTTGGGCTTTTCTAAAACCAAGATTACCTGCACTGACATTGATCTTGGTTTTATGAGGTAATTGCATGTAATACAAAACTTGGTCGTTGTAGGATAAATGTGAGTTCTTTTTCATGAAATCTAAGTCTTCAACAACTGCAACTAATGAAAGAAGAGTATTATGTCTGTGGAATCTACCATAGATTTTCCAGTAGACAACTTGCTCACGGACAAATTTGCTTTTGAGAGGCTCAGTTTGATAAGTTGGGTCAATTATATTGGAAAGGTCGTTAACTTGAGCTTGTTCGGATGAAGGTGACTGATGGAGAAGTCTTGTGGATTGTCTGAGTAATGGTGATATCTGTGGGATGGTGAACCTCCTCAAGGAAGGTAAACCATTTGGTGTCGTCACCCTGTTTAATGCAAGTCTAGCGAATGACATATTTGATGTTATTCGAAATATATCCCACACTAGTATTCAATATCTTCTTCGTATTCAATAGGAAAAAATCATAACTTTTCATTCGAGAATATCACCGCTTACATAATCTCCTCTCGAGAGCTTGATTATCTACGTGCATGCGGTTTTTTTCTACTCAGGGAATGTTCAAACTTAAATGCCGAAAGCCGAAAGCTGGCTAGTTTGACAGCTAAAACACGTATTAGTAATACATTATGAGACAGCCCAACGCCAACGCTTCACAAATTAGGCTATTACAATGACTAATTATGGCTGAAGATTCAATGGAAATCCGTGGCATGGGAATTTTGGTACAGAGGCACGGATTTCGAGTCCGGACCAAATGCGTGAGCTAATTTCCCCTGGCGCTCAACTCGTTTTTAGTAAAATCAAACAAGTTAAAGAACAACATTCTTTTATACACCCGAATCAATAAATCGGATATCTCTACTTATTACCGATAAACTTAGTATACTCGGCAAAGTCCTTGATTAGCACTTTACAAGACCAGACCAGCCAGCTAAGTTCGCTTTCAATCACACCAGAAAGCAGATCGTAATTCGTGGCACTAGCCAATACAAGTCTCAATTGTTCAATTGAACCACATCATACTGTTCTATCCCTAAGTGAATCCATTCGATTACTTGGCCTGATTTTCTCCTCCTCTTGAGGATTATCGTTTCGTTACAGATTAACACAATCAATCTTGTGATTATTGATTAATAATTGTGAAGTAAAGTCCTTGGTCAAAAATAACTTAAATTAGTTCATCGACTGACCAGAATTATCAACCAAACAGGGCTCTCATATCTGATCAAGTCAATTTAACGTGTTACTCGTTTATCAAATCTATAACTTGCCCCATTATCCTGCATGACCACTCAACCTTCAGATATGCCACAACACTCCAATCATTCGGAAAAGTATGTTCTCGACCAAGTGGTCAACATTTCAACCAATACTGCCAATAGAATGGTGGTTACTGAATACAATAAGATTGGCGAAGGTGCTTTTGGCACAGTCGTTGACGCCACTCTTAGATACACAGAACCGCCAGAAGATGTCAATCAACAACATGGCCCATTCGCCATCAAACGGGTTCCTGCCCAGACTGAATACAAAAGCAGGGAATTAGAAATTTTAAGAGTGGTTAATCATCCTAATATTGTCAGTTTAAGATTTTATTTCGATAAGAAATCTCCAATCGATGGCAAAATTTACCAAAATTTGGTTATGGAATGCTTACCCTCCAACCTACAAAATGAAATCAAGTACTATAGACAATCCAAATATACCATACCATATCCCCATATGAAAGCATACACTTTCCAATTGGCCAGAGCGATGCTTTACCTTCACGGATTCGGAATTGCACACCGTGATATCAAACCCTCTAATATTCTTGTTGACCCATCCACAGTTACTTTGAAAATCTGTGATTTTGGAAGTGCTAAAAAGTTAGAAGCTAATCAAGCCAGTGTGAGCTATATTTGCTCTAGATATTATAGAGCACCTGAATTGATTGTTGGATGTCCAATATACACAACTAAGGTCGATGTTTGGGGATTAGGATGTGTTATAGCAGAAATGTTTTTGGGTAAGCCTATATTCCAAGGTCAATCACCCGAACTACAACTCAAGGAAATTTCCAAGTTATTAGGTCCTCCACCGAAGACTTTCTTTTTCAAGAGTAATCCACAATATCGTGGTAATATGTATCAAAACAAATTGTTCAGCTGTACAGTGGAAGAGAGATTTAAACAAATTTTTAGTAATTCTCCACCTGATGCCATTGACCTTCTATTGAAAATTTTGGTCTATGACCCGGATTACAGAGCAAGTCCAAGATCAGTGTTGGTTCATCCTTTCTTTTTTGAGTTGAAGAAAGAGAATTTCAAAGTTTACCCAAGAGGCGCAACTGAACCAATCACTTTGAATCTATTCAACTTTAGCAAATATGAATTGGAGTTGTTAGGTCCTTTGAAAGACGAATTGCTTAATTCCGTTGAATGATAAATTTGCATGATCAGTTCAAATTACTTCGGCATTTACGAAATACTTTTGGTTCGTGCATCGGAAGACTTCAATTTGATATTTATCTCTCATACTCTTAATCTACCGATTTTGAACATTCACTTCTGGGAAGTGGAGACGTCATCTCACTTTTTCTGAGCTTTAATTTGATCCCTCTGCTTGCTACTCGAGGGTGGTGAGATCATTGGGTTTATACCTTTTTTTTTGAAGTTGTTAATTTAGATATGCAACTGTTTACCAATAGTTGCCGTGATTATCCGCAGGTTTACTTCACGGCCCTTGACCATGTGTAATGTGAATTTTGAAGCTAATTTCACCATCCAACTGTTTATAGATCTTTGTTCAATAAAGCAGTTAATAGTTTCCAGTAGACTCAAACTTTACATATAATGTGAAGCGTAACTATTAAATTCTATAGCTCTTAATAAAGAATTGAATATTTCATAAAGATTTTTAACTTATAAAGCCAAACTGTAGCTGTATTCATCCTCGATATTTTGAGATAACCATAACACAATACAACTTAACATAATACTACCATTGCAAACAACATTAGAAACACCCATTCCTAAAGTTGGAAACGAATACTGTTTCATCAAAAATTTCACGATGAAGACCATGAAGGAGCCTGCTAAACCGCCGGCCAATAATGAAAATCCGAAGAACAAAATAACCCTTGCTGCCCAAGCGTTTGTCCCCGAGCCCCCTGAGCCAAGGAAAGAAGTGTTATTAGCATCAACAAGTAAGTTGGACTTTTCAATGGAATTTACAATGAGCATCCCAAGGGTAGAACAGATGACCGGAATCCAATCGACGAAAGTAACATGAACGATAGATGCATTGACAGTTTTAGAATAAATGGCGGCGTCAACCATTGACCAGAACCCAATGGCGTATAAGGCACCAGCTAAGTAAACACCAGTGGACCTTAATTTCTGTGATTTTGGTAGCTTGAGCATAGAAGCGTTGAACCTGAACAAGTGTGGTTGGTCCATGATGTTGATTGTTGAATAATGAGTGATGATAGTTTAATTCAGATTAACATTTAGTTGAGATTTCTATGCGCACTTTACGGGAGTGCGCCTGACCCTCCATGGTTTATATGGCGAGCATTATTACACTGATTAAACTAGATATTAAGCAAAATATATTACAGATATTCCCGATTTTAATTATCGCCATTCATTTTTTGGTCTCTCAGGTAATTCGAATTGAGTTCATATACTTTGATAGTACCATGGGAGTCACAAAATGCTAAGATGGAACCACCGTCGTGGATCTCCACATCGAGAATTGGCACTTGATCGTTCTCTATTTGAAGAGCTATTTCCTTGGTTTGTACGTCCCAGAAAAGGAGGCCGGAGCTATCACTTCCAGACACAATGAGTGTTGGTTCTACTTTGGTGAGAAATTTAGCAGCACAGCTGAATCGTTCACAAATGGCTTTACCTTCAATTCCCAAATAAGTTTTAATGACCTTGTTATCCATGTAATCCCACAATCGAATTTTCCCGTCAAGACTCGAGCTCAATATGTACTTGCCGTTGGGGGAGATCTCCACGTTGGAGATTGGGAAATTTACCACATCATTAGTAGATGCAGTGGCAGTACCATGACTGGCGCTATTGTAAACCAAGGTTTTCAAGCATTGGCCAGATTCCAAGTCAAAGAGTCTCATAAGCCCATCATATGAGGCACTCACGATTATTGTATCGTCTGGGGTCAATGTTATTGAGCTAACAGGATCTGAATGGGCAGCTAGTGTCTTCAAACTCTTCCCCGAATTCAAGTCCCAAATGGTGACAGTTTCGTCAGCTGATCCACTTATAAGAAGGTTTCCGCGTGATATAAACTTGATTGTAGTGACATGGTATGTATGCTTCTTTAATACCTTGAGACATTTGCCAGTTATTGTCGACCAAATGCGAATGGTGTGGTCATCTGAACAAGACGCTAGAACACTGGAGTTAATAGGCGAGAATGCAATGTCTGATATACCTTTGGTATGCCCTTCCAACTTGGACAACAACTTTCCATCTTGTATTGAATACAACTTTATTATACCATCCAGTAGGCACACTGCTAGTTTCTTGCCATCGGGAGAGATTTTCAATGAGTTTGTTGATATTTTAGTAGGCTCTTCGACGGTATATTTCATTTCATATAGCCCAGAAAAATCAATTCTGCCATGTCCATTAGAGACTCCATTCCCTATCTTTGCCCTTTTCGTAGCTGGCTCTGTCATGCCTGTAATTTGGATGCTGTAGGATAAAAAGAGACGCGAAATAAATAATCACTGATATAGATTTTGATATTGAAAAAATGTGGGTGCGACTGCGAAATTTTGAGTGCTTCGTACGGTTTGTTCATTAGAATATATACTTATCATAAAGTCGAGTTCTTGTTCATTTTATCAATCCAAGAATCGAACAAGCTGTTTTCGATGTCATCAAACTGGGTGAATGGTCTCGACAGCGGAATCCTCTGCTTGGTAGGTGAAACACTGGTCCCAATCCCAATAGTAGAATCCGATGACAGAAAAGATGACGGTATGATTGCCTTTTGCAAAGCATCGCGGTAGTTTTCGGTGTCATTAGTTTCACTTTGAACTTTAGAAAGCTCTTTGAGGAAGTATTTGAGGTATTGGCAGATGAGAATCTTTTTATTTGGCAGGGTGGTGTCATTATTTTGCACAAATGTCATCAAGTTTAGAATGTTATCGTTGAGTGATACCATCAGGTCATATTGCTCAGTAGTGAGTGTGTTTTTCAGTTCCATACGATGGAAGACTTTGTTAAGTATCTTATTAAGTTCATTTTTTAGGTTTTTTTTGAAATTGTCTTGTTTAGTATTGGACTTGAGCATTTGCAGTTGTCCCGCAAACAAGGAACTTTTGTTCTGAACTGGGGAAAGTGATGACTCCCTGGTTTCCAAAGGGCTGTTTGGGGTGTGGACCTCACTGGACGGTGGACTTTGGGAGCCCAAATTTATGGAACTCAAATCAAATTGAATTGGCTGAACGTCATTATCCACTGCCCCATTAGTTTTCCATTGCTTTTGGTTTTCTAGCAATTCAGTAGCCATGTAAAACTTCTGACTCTTCAAAACGTGATTGTCTTGATCCCAAAGCTTTTTCCGAGTGATGAGTTTTTTCAAAGGCTTTTTGGCGTGTGGATCATTTGAATTGGGTTTATGTTTAGTGATAAATTTGTGATTGAGAAGTTTACTCGCTGATTGACGCTCCTTTGGGTCAACAACAAAACATGCAGTTAAAAAGTTTTTGAAATCAGTAGAAATCTCCAAAGAATCCAAACCAATCAAGGAGATAAAGTCTGAATTATTGAAACACCTTGAAATTTGACGAAGTGCTTTCATGGGTGCAAACTGGTTTTGAAGTGGCGGCTTACCAGTGAGTAGTTCATAGGCGCAACAACCTAAAGACCAAATGTCAGCTTTATAGCTATGACCGCCATGATTGTTGAGAATGACCTCCGGTGCCATCCAGTAAGGGGTACCAACCGTAGTATTCCTTCTAGAAAAATTAGATGATAATTGAGTGGAAACACCAAAGTCGGTTAACTTGACTTCACCTTGAGTGTTCAACAAAATGTTCTGAGATTTTAAGTCCCTGTGAATCTTTCCTTGTCCGTGTAAGTAGTCTAAAGCGATAAGGATCTCCAGAACTATCAACAGAATCACATTTTCATCGGAAATAGGGCCAGGCTTCAATAGCTCAAATAGTGAACCTCCATTCACGTATTCCATGATGACCCAGAGTTTGAAGTGGCGGGCAAAGCAGCCTAAATAGCGGGTAATCTGAGGGAGTCTGCATTCTGAAATGATCAGGATCTCTTTATTGACTTCGAATAAGTCAGTGTGATCGTTCTCTAAATCGATTTGTTTGATGGCCACTTCTTCATTGTTGGCTTTGATGAGTCCACGATATACCACGCCGAAACCTCCCCGGCCCACCTCTTCGCAGACCTCGAGCTCGTCAGCACTATTTATTCTCATGAGACGTAGAGTAGTAATAAAGTACGATGTATGGAGAAGGTGATGTAAACAAAAAGCGCGACAATGATGTTTCCAAAATCGGCAATAGACAGGTTCTCGTATATACGATGATTTTATAGAGGCCGTTTTCTTAAAATTTGAATGACTACTGGCTTTTAATTGTTGTAAGTCCGTGTATTTCGATTCCATCAGAAGGATAAATTGGGTGCTGTCCGGCCATTTTGGTGGTTTCGTTTTTTTCCAGAAAATTTGGCTTCGTATTGGCTTAAGTAGACTTCTCGCTTTTAGCAGCAAAACGCAATAACGCTAAGCTAAAAGGCTTATATCGTTGTTGGGTGCCTTGCCCTACCAGTGTTTACACTTCTTTCTGTCAGCTTAGTTTGAAAATCTCTTATGTCGAACTATTTTACTTGTTTTGTTCTTCAGCCATTTGGTGACTGAAAAACATTACTGTGTAACACTCTTTTCAATTGGTTTTCTGAACTATTTGCAAAATTTGCAAAATTTTAACAAAATTGAAAATATTGAAAATATTGCTCAATGGCCATCACCACCACGAGAGTTACATAGACATACTTATCCATAACACTTGCATCTCGCCAACCACAGGTTTTATGACGTCTGTTCAATATCGATGGGTATTTTAATTTTCACACATTACATAAGCGCACGATATTATATCGTTAAATCATCTCAAAGGTCATCTATCCAAACTACATATGTTTCGCCAACTTTTTTCATGTGTATCCAGGCGTCCGCTCACGAGGATCCCGAGGATACATGTGGCGGCATTGCACAAATCACACACGTCATTTGACTTCAGTGATGTTCTTCTAGCCAAGACTCTCGTCACCAACAAGCCCCCAGATAACGATATTATACGATGTACCATCTTTGACAAAAATGGAGAAATCGTGGTTCACGGGCAAGACTTCAAGAGACTGCACTTTCTCAAAACTCACAACCTAGTCCATCGAGATCTTCGTAAGATTTCTCGTCATCAACATAGCCCAGGCTCAGTCTCCAGTACAATCAATGTTGATATTGTTCCATCCATCGTGACCAGAAACGATTCTATTCTTCTCAATTTGCTCAACGTGAAAGCATTGATCAAAGCTGATACTGTCATTATCTTTGACAGTCTTTCGGTTTCATCTCCAGGATCAAGGTTTAACGAGTCTCGCTCTCATAGTATCTTCTTAAATGAGATGCACGAACGGCTCAAAGCTCCAGGTTACGATAATTTACCATATGAGCTTCGAGCTTTGGAAGCCATATTCATGCATGTTGTTTCCAACTTGAATACCGAGTTAAAAATCCATTCCACTGTCTTGAAAAACGTGCTTTCAGGGTTGGAAAGTTCAATTGATCGAGCTAAATTAAGGTACCTTCTTATTCAGTCAAAGAAAATTACTCAATTCCATCAAAAAGTCTCATTGATTACCAAACTTCTCAATGATATTTGTGAAGAAGATGACCAACTAGACGCTCTCCCACTTACTAAGAACCAAGAAGATCCATCGAAAACAATAACGGCCCGTGAAGAAGCAGAATTCTTGATCGAATCCTACTGTAAGAATTGTGACGAGATAACTCAAACCGTCCAAAACTTAAAGTCCCAAATCAAGACAAGTGAAGAGATCATCAATATGGTGCTAGATTCTAATCGTAACGAACTCATGCTACTAGGGTTGAGGTTCTCCATTAGTTTACTATCGTTAGGGGTTTGCTTATATGTTGCAGCACTATACGGTATGAACCTCGAGAACTTTATAGAAGAATCTGACGGTGGTTTCGAATTCGTTATTGTGTTGGGGACTGTCTTGACGGCTGTTTTGTTTGCATTCAGTGTAAAACAATTGCAAAAGCTCAAAAAAATCACAATGTCAGGTGTCGGAGGTGACAACATGAGAAATCAAATTAAAATGAAATAGAACAGTTTGCTAGCTGTATGATTAATGAATTTTGTATATTAATTCGAAATATGATAGATTCTATTCGTCAAATTGAACGTCAATGCTTGGTGTAAGATACGAAGAGCTACTACTTCTGTTTCTACTTGTCAAATCACTACCACTGCGTGTTCTACCCCCAGAAGTATCGCGTAATTTCTTGATCTTAAGGTCACCACCAACTTGATCAAATGATTCTTTCGAAAAGTGACGGGGTGAACTAGAAGGTGAAGGTCTAGGTGTAGTTCCAGTTCTGAATGGACGCAATGCAAAATCGCCACCACTCAATGGTCTTGGACTTTTAGGTAATGTTCCAGTCACAGTAACGTTTTTCGTCAAACTATCACTATCTACCTTCTTAGGTGTTTGAGGCGGAACAGAGAATTTCTTTTGTAACCCAAGGTTGTTCTTTTCATTTTTCTTTTTGGACAAATAATTTTTCTCGTTCAAAACCAAGCTTTCCACTAGCTTACCTCTTACATTCACTTTGAAGAGATCATTGAGAAGCTCATTATAGAGTTTCAAAGGTGGCTTGAAGCCAGACGCGTTCTTAACAGCAGATGGTCTCAAAATCAAATGAACGAACGGGATCGACCCTATTTGGTCCATAGCATTGAGCCTAATGACCGCTTGCTCTATTTGATCGTTTGTATCATCTTTTAAATCTTTTTCAGTAGTGTCTGATTTACCATAAGAAGGAAGGGGAGCTAATTTAAACACGTAACAGATATGTTCAAGAAAGAAGACGAGAGAGCTCAAGTTACTTCTTGGAATGGTTGAAAGTAACTTCACGCTTTCAGAAACCCTTTCTTCGCTATTCTCCTTATTATTACTATAATTCTGGATTAAAGAATCGTAAATCATGCAAGGTACCAAAGAGTCACTTATTTCGAGTAACCAGTTCTTTAAATAGTTTACGACTTCAGAAATGGGTTTAAGGCTCAAGACAGATTGAACACTATTCAAAATTTCTTTATGAATCAATGTCTCCTTGCTTATATCGACTGCTTCACCTGAAAAAGCGAAGCTATTGATTTTTTCGATCAACTCTTCTTTTAGAAGCCAGTAACCTTGGTGATGAACAGATGCAGTCCAATACTCGGCTAACTTGTCACTGGAGGTCTCCCTTTCCCTTATAAGTTCGACTGTTTGATAAAGGAACTGAGGGAGAGAAGCCAAACTTAAAAGCTCATTCCTCTCGTCGAACTGTAATGGCTGAAGAGAAATGTCCTTGTATAAGTTGAATTGATGCTTGATATTTTGAAAATTATTATTCGATTGGTTAGTGCTGTAATGATTCTTATTCAAGAGGTCTGGTGCAATAATTGATGGAAAATAGACACCAGTGCTAAATGAATCGACCATTCTTTCGAAATCTTTGTGATGGTTTTCCGGTTTATTGACATTTTTGATGATTTCTGATGCTAGTTTGTGTAAATTCGAAGTAGAGGATAGCGAATAGTTGTAGTTGATCTCCAGAAGTTTAGTGAGGGTACCATAAATGTACTCGATTCTATTTCTTTCGAATACTTCCAAAACTTTAGATTTAGAGAAAAGTTCCAACTCAAGTAAATGTTTCAGCTCTTGCAATTCTAAGTAGCCCTCATTGTACTTTTGTTCAATTTCGATCAATTGTGCAGGGTAATCGTTTTTCATAATCGAAGATCTCATTGATTTGAACATACCGTTGAATCTTTTACTGGTGCTTTGGGCCATTTCATTAACAAATTTGCTTGTGTTTTCATCTAGACCAAGGGCATTTCTTCCTTGTGAAGGCAGTTTTATCATTGGAATTGACCCTGTTTTTTGCGAAGGTGAAGGATCAGTCACTGAGGGGGATTCTGCAACGTAAATTGCCAAATCAGACCATTCAAACCACATATCTTCACTATTGAATTTTCTTGCGAAGAATCCAGTACCAACAATGAGTTTCATATCAATTAAACCCTGGCCAAATTTTTCCATAGCCAAACGAGTAGGGTTCATACCGAAAGGTCTGTATCTCACAAGCCAATCACACAACTGATTACTGCTAAAAATTTGGTTCTTATACCCTGGTAATGGGATAGTCCTTTTGATTGTAGTTATGGATTCCATCAATTTCGACATCAATGATTTAAATTCGACAGCTTTTTGCAATTTCATAGTCCCTATGTGTAAGGGAAAATCGAATTCTGAGTCAAGATCAGAAAGGTTCGAACCTAATTTCTGGGGTTCAGCTTGCTTTGGAGGGGGCAGAGAAACAGAGAGCGATGAGAAGCTCGTCTCCGCGGAAGAGACCTCCTCATCTTCCTGCTCTTCTAGTCTTTTAGGGTTGCTTTCTTTGATTTCATTCAATCTTAGCACTTCGTCGTAGTGAATTTTTAATTTCTCCACGTCACTGAATAGTTCTTCATAATCTTCGAACAATTGATTCAACTTGGACAAAATTGCTTTCACTTGAGGTTCGTTGGCTTTTAGGAAAGCAGTCAAGGGCTCAAGTATTTCATTTTCAAGTGTGGATGACAAGTTCATAGCTACCTGAGACAGATTACTAGTACTTTGTACGAGCAATTGGTACAAGTAGTACATGTCAGGATCATTATTTGAATCATTTTCTTGCAGGTGTCCTTCATTGGCCTTTGTGGGGGTGACTGGAACGTTGAGGGAGTTCACTTTGGTCATATGTGATTCTGATTGTGAGAATGATCTAACCGCTGGAGAGGCAAGCCGTTTGAGGAAGCTGGAAGGTCTTGTTGGAGTCTGGAAAGGATTGTTTGGTTGATTTCTAAAAGCACTCTCCAAGGTATACGATTCAATGGCGAGGTCGGTAAGAAATTCCGAGTTGGAGTGATTATAGTTCATATAGGAAAACACGAATCTTCTAACTTCATGGAGCTGTCTGAGAGATCGGAGCGATTGTTCCGTCAACCTGTCGATCCCCGACTTGTAATCGGCCGACCAGTATTGGTTTGGGAACATTGAATAGGTGTAAATATGAACGAATTGTAAGAAAGAAGGGGAGTAAAAAAAAAAACAAGCGTTGAATATCAGAAGAAAGATGGAGGTCCAAAAAATGATTTGGGTCGCGCTGAGGGTTTGATTTTTACGTCACATATACGAGAGTAAACAAACCATCAAAACAATTGTGAACAACTACGAATTGTTGTGAGAAGTTGATTATCTTAGCCAGACCACTATTTGAATCGAGAATACGTGAATTGGGCTTGCTTAGTGAAAGCCATAGATATTGAATTTCGCCACAACCATGGATATACACACGCTTGAAGAAGAAGTGGAAACTGTCAAGACAGATATCAAGTCACTACAACAAGAGATTGATCCGCTCACACAACGCTATACTGAGCTCTGCGAGGAGTTGGAGGCATTAGAGGATAGCGTGGCCACCGATGGGCCCCGACCACACGAACATGCCAGATCTAAGGCTGCTGATTATGATGACATGGTACCACCATTGGTGCAACACAATCATTTTGACGAGTCGATAGCCAGGTTCTTCTCTGGCTCGAATTCGAACTCGAACTCAAACTCAAATTTGTTTCGGCACGAGGAGGAAAATGGCGTTGCCGATGAGTCGGCGATCTTGGAATCGCTTGAGTCGTCTACTTTCAAGAAACAAAAGTTGACAGACACCTCACTGTTTCTCGCTAAGTCAGAAGCTTCCTTGGAAATTAAAGAGAACGTGCTATATGAAAACATCTTCAGATTCGGCGGAATAACGGCATTCACCGTGAACAAAACGTTGTTCAAGGATGACGATGAAATCTTGGGTATCAGATTTGATATAATGTCCCATTGCAAACATCAATTTCTCACCCCCCATTATGTGATTCTACGTAAAGTCAACAGAAATCAGAAGGAGGGTGCTGCCCCAAATTTTAAATGGTCGATTTACCGTCACACAATCCCCGTCTATGTTCCTCTCTTGGAGTATGACTCGTATTTGTTGGCAGACGACCGTGATGGCTCAGGGTTATACAGATTTGTCAAATCTATCAGGGACAGACTAGTGAGAATCCAATATAAACATGATAAATTCGATCAACTAGCACGAATAGCGCTCAAGTCAGTTTCAGACACCGAAAGAGATGGACCAATAATATCGAAAATGGAGAAAGATTTGGAATGTAAAAGAGTTCTCCTTTCATTAACAAACATTTCCAACATTCATCTGCCTTCTCACGAAGTGGAATTGATTTGTACCGATACTGATATCCAGTCGCTTACAATTACCCTTACAAACCCTAAGACCACTGACAAATCAAACCAAATCATGGTGGCTCAGAGCATTCTTCGAGACACCCCCTTCGAAGACTTAATCAAGAAATTCAAGAAATTCACTTCTTACCTCATAAGAGAGGGTGTTATATAATGGTTTAATTGTACAATAGATGTAAACATAATTTTTTTAGAACATATAAAGACAAAACTAAATGAAAATGAAGTAATTTTATAAGTCAAGTCCAAAAATCAAACGTCAAACATTTCTTCTTCTCTCTCTGGTTTATACAGTTATAAATATCTGCTGAACTTTTATAATCTAAATTAAAACAACTTTTTTTTAAACATTTCTCAATCATGTGGTCAATCAATCAATCAAATAAGGGGGGGTTATGAATGAAAAATGTTAACTTCTTGTTGTAATTTTTTAGAAAGCGTTACCAAATCCAGCTCCAGTGGCTTGATAACCAATACCTGTAGCATTAGGTGCCATGCCGGTAAGACCGTTGGTGATCATTAATGGTTGGTTAATTGGGGTGTCTTCGTCTTGCTTTTCAGATTCTCTTCTCTTGATCAAATCATCATGAACTTCTTTCAACTTTTTGTTGTTCTCATAGTGAATTGAAATCTCATATGGCTTAACAAAGTTACCCAAATTGTGTAACCAAGCCAATTCGAGAACATAATCAGACTCAATAATGTGGTAACTTGAGTATAAGAGAGCAACGAAACATTCATGATTACCAGTTTCAACGAAATAGTCCAATAATTCATGTGCAATCTTGGTGGACTTGGAAATAGAGGCAGTCTTGATCAAATCAGCCCACAATTTGTCGTTCTTTAAAATGGAGATGGCCTTATTGAACTTCTTGTTTTTAGTGTACAAAGTGGCAGAAATTTGTCTAAAGAAAACTAATTCGTGGTTCTCTAATCTTTCAGCCAAGTCCAACGAGTTGAATCTATTATTAGATTCATTGTCAATACTAGATCTTAATGATTTGTAATCTTCTTCTTCGATCAATAAATCGTGGTAAGCGCCATTGACAACAGAATTATTCTTTTCCAACACAGAAATCAAGAATGGCTTGATCAATGGCAAGTTGTCAGATTTAACGAAAATTCTAACGACTCTTGGTAAGTCTAATCTTGGAGTTAAAACAGATAACAAATCAACTAATAATGATGGGTTTTCCTGCAAGTAGAAGTTGATCGCTTTGTAGTAAATCTCTAAGTTTGGACACTTCACGATAATTTCCTTGAAAGAAGAGTGGTCGAAAGCAACCTCAGATTTATCAATCATAGTTAATGCAGCATTGTCCCATTCTTCGTAATGACAGTATAAGAAAATTAATTCTGGATACAAATGTGCCTCTTCACAAGCAGTTAAAACCTTTGGAATATTGATTCTGGACCAGAATAATTTCAAGTGTTCCATGACCTTTTCGGGGCTGTACTTAGAGTAGAGAATGGCCAATTCAGTGAACATACCCATGTGTGCTCTTTCCAAACCCAAACCACTTTCGAAGAGGGCAATCAATTCAGTGAAGTAACCGTTGTGTTCGTAAGTCTTTACTAATTCTGGCAATTCTTCAGCATCAATGATCAAGTTCAAACCACAAATTTGAGCCAATCTGAATTCTTTGTTCTCGATACAAGCACTGTTAACTTGTTTCCAAACTTGAGTGTTAGATGCCTTTCTTGCACAATCAACTGCACCTTGGTAGTCTTTCAAGTAAACCAAAGTGGTGGCTAATTTGGAGTGCTTGGAGACATTAGAGTACAATATCTTAGCAGCTTTGTAGTTCTTGGCCTCAAATAATTTGTCACCGATTGATTCCATGTCAGCAACATTGGAGCCACCAACAAATTTTTCGATATCAGATAACTTGTCCAAGTGTGCATAACAGTTGATAAGTGCCCCATCAATAGCTGGTTCTCTTAAGGACTCTCTAGCCATATCCAAGAAAGGAATCAATTCTTCTTCCTTACCAGCATGTTCGGCAATTTCAATAACTTGCTCGAAATTTTCTGGGTTCTTGGATTTCACATAAGAGTCAATGGCTTCTGGAATACGTAAACCGTTCAATTGAGCAGTACCCAATTGATACCATAATTCAGAAGTATCGTACTTTTCGGCATATTGTTCACCCCTGTCTAAAGACATAATATCTTCAACCAATACTTTCATAGCTTCGGATCTTAATTCAAATTTGTCGTAGACTTCGAAAGCTTCTTCGTTCAATTGGTTATCGATACACAATGGGGCAATTTCATGAGGGTCGAATTTGTCCATTTTTTCGATGTATCCAGAAACACGAGATGAGTCAGCCTTAATGGCGGTAAGAATCAACAAACCTTGCAAGGAGGTGTTATCATTGAAGGGTGATGGTTCCAAGATAATTTTTTCCAACAACTCAATTAATTCTTGAGGCAAGTCATTTTCCATGAAGGCCTTAACAGTGATTGAAATTGGCTCTGGATCACTCAATTCAGGGATACCGGTGGAAATGACCTGGTCGACTATTTGTCTTCTATGTGGGTTTTCTTCAGTTAAAACCTTGTTCCACAATTCAAAGTCAGATTTGGACAACAAGTATCTGGCCTGGTACTTGTACATCTTGTTCTCATTGGTGATGTTGATCAATTCATCAGCGTTGTTACCCTTGGAGTACGCAATGTATGCTAAGTAAGGATCTCTCTTTTCGCAGTACTTACCAACAGACAAGGTGTCATAATTGTCATTTTCTTGCAAAAATTTTTCTGGACTGTTGTTAGAATCGATGTAGATCTTGGCCAATGTATTGAAGACTTCTTGATCAGTGGAACCGCCTTCCAAAGTCTTTTCTAAGAATGGCAATAAAATTTTCAATCTGTTTCTCTTTTCAACTTCAGCGACTAATTCTTTGATTGGAACTCTACCTAAAACTGACATCAATAAATCTTTGATGATCTTTTCGTCACAGTCAACGTCAAGTAAGCCGGCAACAACTTGAGGGGTGTTGGCAGAGTTGACTTGTTGAACGTAAACTTCAATGAATTTGAAGTATTGATTTTTGTACAAGTACAAGATCAAGTCATGAACAAAGTTGAATCTGTCACAAACAATAATCAAAGGTAATTGGTCTTCGAGTTTGAACTCTTTTAAAAAGTTTTTAACCTTTTCACCGTTGTAGACGTTGTTGTCTCTGACAACTCTTTCGATTTCCTTAGCTTGGTTCATCTTGGCGGCACATTGGATGTACTTGAAGACAACATCAGGTTCTTGAGTCAAATTGACGATGGAATACAAGTAGTAGTATTCACCTTCGGTACATTTGTAGTCTTCGAAAATCTTAATCAAGTTCAAAGGACCGATTAAATCAGAGTATTTGGTAGCAACTTGAATAATAACTTGTAAGTTCTGTTGCATGTTCGAGCTTAATAATTCTTTGATACAAGCAACGGATTGCTGGACGTTCAATTGACCAAAGTAAGCTACCAACCAATCATTTGGTAAGACATTAGTGTGAACAATGACTCTCTTGATATCTTTCAAATCGTCGTAATGTTCCAAGGCTCTTTGGAATAAACCAGATTTTTCACATAACTTACCGATAGTAGGCTTATCATAATGACTGAACATGTTGTTACCCAAGATGGCATCGGCAACTTGAGGTGCGTGTAACAAGTTAATCTCCAAAACCTTGGTTTGCAAGTGACCTTCAGCGGGAGCATCATTTTTCAAGGCATCCAATAAGAAAGCAGTACCTTGTTGAATGTAATTTTGGGAGAAGAACAAGTCGGCAATGTTTTCAACTTTCAAGTCAGCATCGGGACTAGCCAACAAAGAGGTAGCAAATTCACTAGCTTTATCAGGACTGACTCTCACCAAGTTTTGAATCAAGTTAGTGTAATCTGGGTTATAACCGACTTTTTGGCAGTAAGGTAAGATCTTGTCGAATTGACCCAATTCAGCAAGACAAGAAACGACTTTGATGTTGACATTAGCTCTAATGTAAACAGCCAAAGCCAAAGCAGGATCGTTATAAGACTTGACGATATCACCCAATTCTTCAGAAGAGGTCAATTTATCTTCCTTCAACCATTTTTCGAACAAAGGCTTACGATCTTGTTGTAAGACAGGTTTAGCCAACTCGATGGATTCGTATTTGTTCAAAGTACCTCTGTCCAACAAAGTAGAGAAATACTGTAAGATTGGAGATATTTGACCTGGTTGAGGAGTGATGTGCTTCAATTTGTTAATGGTGTCCTGAGTACGCAATTGTTCGGAGGAGGCAGCAACTTTAGCAGCATTGGTGTAGTCACCTTGGTTCAAGTAATTTTGGAATTGTTGGTTGAACAAGTTTTCAACACCTGGGAAACCACCACGGGAGGCAAGTGACAAGGCCAAGTTGACGTCAGCCAATTTATCCAAAATGTAAGGGATGATTTTATCTTGAGCGACTTCAACACTTAAGACTTGGCCTGATTTGTTAATGGTGAGAATACCAGTGCCATCATTGTAGGCAGAAGCGGTGAAGACAGGATCGGCAGTAATTCTGTTAACGAACAAATTAGAGCCAGTTTCGATATCATACAAATGGATGAAACCATATTTGGTCAAGATATAGATGATACCGAACTTATCAGAGGCCTGTAAGCTTATTGGGAAATCGTTGGCAGCATCTGGGGGGAAAAAGATGTCGACTGATTTTTTAGGGAAGGCAGGGTTACCATCGACGTGGTCAATTTCGATGATATGTAAATTGCCTTGACCTTGGGCATTTTTGTTACCAACACAGAAAACCTTGGTTGGGTTGGCGGCACCGGCCAACTTGATGGAGGCAAATTTGGAGACGTGACCTTCAATGGCTTGAGAGACATTTCTACTCTTAGAGTATAGTTGGACATGGCCCGCAATACGACCATCTTCTTGGGCAATACCAGTAACTGCGTACCAGTTCAAGTCAGGTTCTGCGACAAAGTTTATAATTTGAGCGTTATTGAGGGAAGAATGAGTATCAGTTAATTTGGTTGGACCTTGATTAGTTCCATCGAAAACAGACCAAGTATAAATGGCACTTGCGGTGATGAGACCCAAAACATCATCGGTCAACCATTTCCAGAAAATGATCGGTTGATCCATGGTGAAAGATTTCAATCTTTGCTTGGATCCCAAATTGAAGATTTGCAACGTAGTACCGTTGGCCCGCAACGAAATGACAAACTGATGTGGGTGCATGATGGCAGAATCAGCACTCATGTTCTTTCTAGTAACTTCATTGTTGTTTTTCAAATCGATGATGGCCACGGTATTACCTTGGGAGCCACCACTTTCTCTAACACAGACATAATGGTCAGATTCAAGAGTGGTTGAGCGGAAATCTAACAGAGATTGTTGAATACCCAATTCGGTTAATTGAGCGAGTTGGGTAAAATTTATCGGGATATCATTCGACATCGTGGAGAATAGTAGGGTTGGGACTGTTCAGGGGAAGTGGAATTGATACTAATTGATTGATTTATGGGGAGATTGATTGATTGATTGATTGTGTTGAAAGGAGTATTTAGATCAGGTTTTTTCGGTTGATTGTCCACGCTGGCACGTCGGCTGACATAAGACGCGACCCATGATTACATAAGCGCAAGATAAATCGTACCGTTATAGCAAGTCTGCCATTGGAGGAAGAATAGGGTTTCGATTGAGATGCTGAATGGCGTTGAGCAGGGATGTGATGGAGAATGTAGTGGGTTTATTCGCGAGGTGCAAATAAAAAATTATCACAGAGAAGTGTCAATGGTTTTATCAAGGTAGGGTGGTAAAGATGCTACAAAATGTCAGAGTGGTGTATATTGGTAGGAAGTGAAGAGAAATGTGCAATTCGGAGGAGAAGTATCACCGATGGAGTGGCCGTGTCAGATCGGAGGCACGACGGAGGCCAAGACATCTTCGACGAGCTTGTTAGAAAAGCCCACGGACGATGCTGGGTCGGGATCGCTGCGATAGGCCCGAAGGTACTGTTCCACGTACTTCCAGTCACTAGCGTACCAGTCGCCGGTCAACATGGAGGTGTCAATGCGTTTATCGTCGAGCCACTTGGCCGGGTCATGCCATTCAACGGCATTATCGTTAGGGCAGACGTCAGAGGCTGCAAAAACCAGCTGTTCCCAATCCACGAGCCAGTAAGCAACCTTCCGGTAGGCGATTTTCACGTGGTTTGGAGTGACAAACGGCTTTTCAGGTGCCAAGGCGGCCACCAAGGTCTTGGAAAGTAGAAGAATGTCGTCAATGGCAGTTGTCTGTAGTCTTGTTTGGATGGGTGCCAACGAACAGAGACGGTGAGTTCGCGTGAACACAATTAGTGAGTAGATGTATCGCTGGATGTCAGGAGCGGCGAACACCCGATCAATGTGAGCCCTTACTTCGAGCGGGTCAGGCAAGTTTTGGTCTGGAGTATTTGCTGATTCCGGCGACCCAGGAATCCACTGCGAGAACCAGAACTTGGTCTTGAGCTGAGGATAGAACACGGGCCGGCGGTCGCCAACCTCGACCACAGCCACCGTCATCAGCGCGCCGTGCACCGTCCACGGCCGAGTCTCGCCCTGGACGGTGGCGGCGTCGGGCGGGGCCATACGGGACTTCACTGTGTCGTGATGAGACATTTGCAACCAGTAGTGCAAGAGAATGTTTTTCTGGAGCGAGAAGGGCACGCTTTCCCAGTGGCGCCACACCACGACGGGGGCAGCGGTGCCATCGGGCGCAATCTGCCGCACGAGCCAGTCGATAGAGGTGCAATGTGCCAAGTCGACTTCCACCGGCAGACCGAGCCCGGCCCGGGCGAGAGCGGCCGAGAGCCGCGCTAGCGCGGCCGAGTACGCGCCGTCGCCCGCCGGCGTGTGCACCACGAAGCTTCGGCGAGCCGCCTGGGCCATCACCACTGCCGCGTACAAATCGTTCATGGAGGAGTGGAGGAGTGAAGAAGAAGAATCAACTCGCATATCAGCGGCCCAAACACCAGCACATGTAAGCCCCAACACCAGGCATGTAAGCCGAAACATCAGCCATATAAGCCCAAACACCGCAAGAAGCTACAAGCCCAAACACCAGGCAAGAACTACACTGACGAACACTTAAAGGAGCCAACGGAAAATGGAGGAGCGAGCCGGGAATTGAAGATAAACGCAAATCACATGTGCTCCAATGGTCTTTGGTCGGCCGAACACTCGATGTCCATTTAGTCTGATCATCGGACTATCTTTAACCTAATTTTCGATACGCTCTTGCCTTTGCTGACATCTTTTTTTCTCTCTCACGAATTTTGTCTGATCTTCTATTTGTGTATCCGTTTATCTGATATTACATTTGTGTATCTGTTTGTCTGTGTCCTCTATTTGTCATGCTTCCCTTCGTCTTTGTCTCTGTTCTGTGGCTCGGAGCTCCTCGTCTGTGTTCTGGATTCACAATAGCCGATACGACAGCATCAACAGCGGCTATTGTTGGCACAGTAAACAGTAGTGCCAAATTTAAAACGCGGTATTGTAACGCGCGTTTGTAGTGCGAGCCTCGTGTTTGTTAAAAATTTTGTGTTGCAAAGCGCCAAATTATTAGGAGAATCCCCGAATTCCTGCCAGTTTTACTGCTGACTTCACTAATTGCATTATTCAATTTATTTGTCAATAGCTTATTTGCACACCTGGAAGCTGTTGTGAGGATTTGTGACATTTTGTGATACTTTATTGTACTTTTTTAGTGATTTGTTTGCCAGTAATTCTTGGTGAATACACTAGCGTTTGTTAATTTTATTCTGGTGTTTTCAATTCAATCAATACATTTTCCTTCTATTCGAGTTGCTTCTTTAACAAGCTTTCTTTGGTCTTCTTCGAATTCTCATCACTCCTTCACTTCCGCTCGTTAATCATGGACCAGAAGCTTGACTCGTTGCCTTCGTTCATTCGAAATGATCCTGCTCCTCGTGCTTTGGATTCGGCATTCCCTCCTTTTAAAATCGAACATCGCTACAAAGGTGTCTACGAGAGAGCAGGTTTCGACGTCAATTTGGCGAAAGATTCTTCTCAACATTCTATAAGATCTCCAAGACCTCCCCATTCTCGCCCTGGCTATAGTTCTTCAAGTCCATCTCTTCATGGTTCCTCACCGTATCCGACCCCTTCTCCAACCGCTAGCTCACATTCAAAATTCCCTCGTAGGAAACCTCTCCCTGCTTGGAGCCAGAAACCTTCTCCCGCCCCACTGCAACAAAGGTTCCCTTCCCCAGCTCACCAAAAATTCCCTTCTCCTTACGGCGCTGGAGAGAAAAATGGTGCTTCTTTATCGGATCCTTCCCAACCTAGACCTCCAACTAATTTTTCATCCCGTTCCCTCATCGATTCTAACCCAATCAATTCATCATCCGTCCTGCTTGCCTCTTCGAGAAATTACAATGCCAATCCTTCACCTCCTCTGTCTACTTCTAGACAGTATAATACCAACCCTTCACCTCCTCTGTCCACTGGGTCATCCTCTCAGCTAGAACAAGTGAAAGACGTTGCATCAGTTTCTTCAAACGACCGTGATAGCTTCAACTTCAGTCCTCAGTCGAATATGAATAAAAATTTCAAGAACTTGCATCTCGATTTAGGTTCAGACAGCAACAATGTTCATTCAGATGGTGTATTATCCCACAATAATTCTCTTGACTATGACGAGATGAAAAATTCTTTCGAAAATGATGATGATACTAAGGACACCTCCGTGGAAAGTTCTTTACCTAATGAAGATCATAGTATGTCAACAGGCTCTTCTAGCATCAAAACCAATGAAATAACTGAGAAACCCTATCCAACCAATGATTCTTTGGCTGAACTGTTTAGTCCAAATCCGAATAACCGACTTTCTACCATGCTCGATAATTTCAAAAAGGATATCGAAGATCATAAAAAGTATCAACCAAAATCTCCACCTTCTGCCGGTCTGAGCAAGATCCCTGAACTACCAGCTACTTCCCCCACCCAACTCGGATTATCCAGATTTGAACCTCAAGGAATCAACCCGTTACATGGAAACCAAAACCCTCAGGGCCAATTCGAACATTTCCAAAAACAGCAATATGGTAACGACAATCTTTTAAATGATGACTACCAAAGATTTCTCTCTGGTAATGGCGGAGACATGAAACGAACTTCCCAATTATCAACCGTCAGTTCCATTATCTCTAAAGGCTCCGTCTATGATGACGAAGATGATGAGATAGAACAAGAATTACAGAGACAATTAGAATCATTGAAAACATCTGGTAATAGTACACAAAACATTAATCACCAGATGTCTACCGACGATTTCCAAACCGCTAATAATACCATGGCTTCAATTCCTAGACTAACCGTTAGTGAAGCCACTGACTCGCCAACTCCAACCGATAGTACCTTGCCAACCCCAATCCCCACTTTCACCATTGATGACGTTGAAACGACCGAAGCTAGGGCCAAAGAGTCCCCTATTTTGGAAGACACACCAAAGTTTCTGAACGAAGATGATAGTGATTTTGATGATTTATCGTCGCATGCCTCATTTGAATCCGTCCAACCATTATCAGTCCGTCATTCCAGAAGCTTTCAATCGGAACAATCTGACGACCAACCTAAACGCGGTGTGCAATTCGATGACAACGTTCAAACATTCAAATCACCAGATAATAACTACTCACCCCAAGAATCTTCATTCTCTTCTTCAACATCATCATCTACTCCTTACCCAATGTCAGAATACCATGAAAGTCAAGATGAAACCCCTGAAATGCCTCAATCACCGGATTTTGTCAAACCATTGAGTCCAAAAAATCATCAAGTTCAAGAAGAATTGACTAACCTCAATTTCCCAGCTCCTGAAGTTCCTCCACAATCTCCTGATAGCGATCAGTGGGATGAGGATATTCAACCTTTGAATACTAAATCGATTGATGCAATTTTAGCTAGCACTCGTGCTCCATCAGGATTCCAACCATTTCCTAAATCTAATTCCGAATCCCCTCAATTACGATCCGGCGGATTCAAACATTCACCTGGTGCAGGGCCATGTCGTGTTTGTAAATTGGATATTCTGTCTACGGCCAAAGGGTCTAAGAAATCGATTTACTCCAAAACTGGTGAATTATCCGGTCAATGGCATAGATCGTGTTTCACTTGTGCATACATTGGATGTGATATCAGTTTTAACAAATCCGTGCAATGTTATGCTTTCGAAGATAATGCTTATTGTCACCAACATTATCACGAATTGAATCAGACTCTTTGCGAAAAATGTAACGGAGGTATTGAAGGTGAATGCATTGAAAATGAATTAGAGCAAAAATGGCATTTGAATTGTTTAGTTTGTGAAAAGTGTTCGGATCCTATCAGTAACGATTATTTCTTAATTAATAATTGTATATACTGTGAGAATGACGCTATCAATATCATCAATGGAGAAGAGAGTTATAATGATTTGAATGGTAATTTGAGAGTGGGCGGGTTGACCACCCGGGATAAGATTGAGAAGAGAAGAACTCGAGTTTTATTTGTGGAGTAAATGTGAGTTCAAATTGTGTTATTATTGAATTACTAGTTACTTCAAGTATCTAGTGTGTATATTATGTATTTTAGACAGTCAATATCTACAAAAGTCATTACTAATGGTCTCTATAAGCTTTCTTTGATGCTTGAGCATCGAATTCCAAATCATCGTTGTTGTCCCATTCATCGTGGAATGGGGGAGGTGAATTGGGAGGATGATTGGGTTTGGTAGGCTCTTCTTCAGGTTCGTCCTCTATGATGAAGTTGTCGGCGTCGAAGTCAGCTTCGTTCAATTCCACATTTTCACCGGTTTCCAAATCATCATCGAAATTTCCAAAGATCATTGAATCATTAGGACCACCATCTAAGGCGGAATGATAAGCTTGAATCCTTTTTTGCATTTTGGTGTAGATGAGATATGTAGTTAATGCAGAAGCGGCACCAGTGAGTAAAATACTAATGACGTCCAAAACTTTACCAGAAGTAGATTTAGTGTCTTCATCGAGGTTTTTCATTTTATGGCCCACAAAAGTATGGATGAATAATTTAGGAGAAGTAATGATTGATGCCAAGAAGTAAGTAGAGGCTGGGAGGTTTGGGACTGCAGCCAAAGCACCATTGGAGAGGGAATAAGGTAATGGACAAAGTCTTATAAGAACCAAGAGGAGTAAACTTGAATCTTCATTCAAGATTTCAGCAAAAGCTCTGAATTTTTCATTTGATCTTACCAATTTTTCAGCCTGTTTATGTAGCACATAGCGGAACACGAGGAAAGAGACGAAAGAGCCCGAGATTGAGGCAGAGGCGAGAATGAACCAACCGCCCAACATGCCATACACCATACCTGCTAAGATTGAGAGTGATGAGAAGCCAATAAGGGGAGGGAAACCGACAAAAAACACCAATGCAAACAAGATGAGTTTTCCATATTTCAAAGAGCCCAAGTAGTCAGAGAACTTGACGAGGAGATGGATCAAGTAGACGTGGAAGATGGCGATCAATACGAGGGCGAGGGCAAGGGCCACGAGCAGCAAAACCGCTAGCACCCTTTTCCAGAGCGGTTGCTCGCGGTACCATTGGAGCAAGCTATGGGCGTACGAGTTTGCAGACTGGTACCACAGCTGGACCGAGGCAAGTTCGGGCCTCTCGAAATTGGGGAGAGATGCCATTGATATGATGAATAAGTAAGTGAGATGTGAACAGTGCGAAAGTTGAGGAGACGAGATGAAATAGGAAAACAGGGGCGATAAATTCGTGTAACGGTGAAAATGCGCCCCAGAAAATAGAAAGCCTCGTATGAGGATGGTGCGAAGTCGAGGATGGTGCTACCGAAAAAATAGAAACTCGGTACGAACGTGGCGCGAGTGCTCGTGCGAATGTGGAATGGTGCGGGAGTGCGATCACCCCAAAACCAATGCGATCATGTGAATTGCTCGAAAAAGTGTCAAATTAACATGAAAATAAGTAGAAGTGAGAAACAGTGTCAAGTAACTGCAAAAAGCGTCAAACTGTTTGAAGCTGGCAACAAGGGATATGCCATGACATACGAGTAGAGCACAACGTGCAGGTTGTGTGATTTGGCGAAAACTGGGCTGTTTGAACGGTGACTAGGAGTGGCTTGGTGAGAATGGCTTCGAAAGCAACAGCTGCTCCCGGATTGTCATCTCGTTAGGTCATTTCAACGGAATTTAGTAATAAATGCGAAATTTAGTGAAATAGTACGAAAATTAGTGAAATAGTTGCGAATTAACGGAAATTCCGCGATCACCGGCCTAAACGGATGTTACGAAGTTTACGTCAAAAACTAAGAATAGAATACTAAGAATAGAAAACAAGAACCGAATTCAAGACTTCAGCACAACTCGCTCCAAATGGCCACAGGCCAACATCCACTTCACATTAACCACGACACCCGATACATTGACGCCTCACAAGACTCGATGAGACTTAACGAGACTTAATGCGACTTGATGAGATCGCTTGGCGAGGTGCGATGCCCAACTTGGGCCTACTTGGCGGGGTGCGGATCGGCCAAAATTACACGAGCGGTGGGCCGGGCTGCGCGGTGGCTTAGCTGAAATGAGCTTCCCTGAAGTGGAAGTAGAATTTAATGCAATTGAGCATGGTGATATTTTGCGAGACATCATTATTGTTGTAAAATTCTACTACTTCTTTTTTAGCATCCATGTATCCCGCCAAACTCATTGCACTTCTAGTGCTCTTTCTCACAGCAGCAGCCTGGTCGCCCACAGACTCCTACGCTCCCGGCAAAGCCTCGTGCCCCGATGGGAAACTCATTCGGGAAGCCCTGGGTCTTTCCGACAACGAATCCGAATGGATCAAGGGCAGAAACAAGGTCACCGATGAGGCCCTCATTGATTTCTTGGATGGCTTGAAAATGGACAAGTTCGATGCCAAAGACTTCATCAACAATAAGGCAAACAAATCTCTCACCATCGGTCTTGCATTCTCCGGTGGTGGTTATCGTGCCATGCTTTCCGGAGCCGGCCAGTTGGCGGCATTGGATAACAGAACCCTGGGGATTAAGAACTCCGGTATCGGTGGATTGTTACAGGCCTCTACCTACTTGGTTGGTCTCTCTGGTGGTAACTGGTTAATCGGTACCATCGCTGCAAACAACTTCACTTCAGTGCAAAAAATCTTGGACGACGGTAAAATCTGGGACTTGTCTCATTCCATTGTCAACATGGGTGGTTGGAACCCAATAAAAACTTACAAGTACTTCAAAGATCTCGCAGATTCAATCAATGACAAGGAAGACGCTGGTTACAAAGTTTCCTTGACCGATACTTGGGGTAGAGCATTGTCTCATCAGTTCTTCGCAGGAATGGACGACTATGGTGCTGCTCTTTGTTGGTCAGACATGCAGGATTTTGATGATTTTAAGAATTACACTATGCCTTTCCCAATCTCCGTGGCCGACGGAAGAGCCCCAGGTACTTACATCATCAGTGGTAACTCATCTGTTTTCGAAATGAACCCTTTTGAAATCGGTTCTTGGGACCCTTCAGTTTATTCCTTCTCCCAAACGAAGTACCTTGGCTCTGAAGTAAACAACGGTAAGAATAATGGCACTTGCGTCACTGGCTTTGATAATGCTGGCTACATCATGGGTACCTCGTCTACGTTGTTCAATCAATTTATCTTGCAAATCAACACTACTTCTCTCTCTAGTATCGTCAAGAGTCTTGCCAACCACATCTTGAAGGATATCAGCAACAATGACGACGATATCGCTGTCATCAATCCAAACCCTTTTTACAAGAGTACTTACGGTGGATTGTCTTCAGTGGCTAAAAATGAGTCATTGAACTTGGTCGATGGTGGTGAAGATGGTCAGAACATCCCATTTCATCCATTGTTGCAAAAAGAACGTCAAGTTGATGTCATTTTCGCTTACGATAACTCCGCTGATACCGAACAGAGTTGGCCAAATGGTACTTCCTTGGTTGCTACCTATCAAAGGCAATTCTTAGAGCAAGGTAACGGTACTATTTTCCCTTATGTTCCTGATGTCCAAACAATGAGAAATTTGAATTTAACAGCTAAACCAACTTTCTTTGGTTGTGAGGCCAAAAATTTATCTTCATTATTATCCAAGACAAACCAATCGCTGAGCTCAAACTCCATTTATGACACCCCATTAATTGTCTACACCGCCAACAGACCATTCACTTATTGGTCGAATCAATCCACCTTCAAGTTGAGTTACGAGGAGGAAGAAAAGAGAGGTATGATCAAGAATGGTTTCGAAGTCGCTTCAAGATTGAATAAATCCTTGGATAGTGACTGGCCAGCTTGTGTTGGTTGCGCCATCATTAGAAGGGAACAGGAGAGACAAAACATTGAGCAAAGTGACCAATGTAAGAAATGCTTTGAAAAATACTGTTGGGACGGTAAACTCGATACCTCCTCTCCTGGTATCAATTTTACTACCACTGGTACCACGAATGGTCAAGAGGATAATGGTAACAGAACTGTCAGTGCTGCCGTGTCTTTAATCTTGGCTGGAAACCAGCACGAGCTCATGAAATGGGTTGGTTATGGCCTCTTATTCACCCTTACATTCTGTGTTTCATTTAACTAAGACTAGGTGATTTGAGGTCATAAGTAGTTCGATTTCCCCATGGAATGAAATTTGTTTAGCTTTTAGTTCCATTCCCATACATATTTTATCAATTAGATTCATGTTAAGATATATATGCTAAAGTAAATGTAATTATCAGCTAATAAAAAAATACCAACCCTTCTCATGGGCTATCTCTGCCCAGTTTACGCATTGGTTACCGTTGGGATTAATTTCCCAAGATTCTTCCACTAGCTGTTTGGCACGAGTGGCATGTCCAGACCCATATTCAGATATAAATTTCTGGAATCGCTCCAACATTGATGCTCTGTCTTCTTCTTCGGTACAAGTCATGCCACAGATGGTCATTGAAAATGTCATACATGTCATCATACAAGTACCTAGAAGCTCGTCTATGATATCCAAAGCTTTATGAAGGATAATTTGCAGCTTCCAAGCTGAAGGACTCACTCTTTCAATATTTTGTAGTAAGTACAAATGACCAGAGAGACGAAGAAGTTCGAAAAGTTTAAAGTGATGGTCAACTGTATCTTTCACAAGTTGAATTTTATGACTATCTGGTTGACAACTCTCTAAGGCGTCGGTAAGTTCCCTAGATATTCTATCGACTTTCTTGTAGAACTCGAGTTTTGCCATGGTAAGTGATTTGGGGGAACTAATGACAGAGCCATCAGCTGGAGAATTCAAAATTTCCCATTCTTGTTTCAAGATTACATCATTGTGGATGATTTCAGAGAGGACAAAATTGATTTGCTGATTCAAACCTTGAAACGGGTCAATTCCATAGGCAGTTGAATCTAGAATCCTTTTATTCTTGAACATTTCAGTGAAATCGGATCTTGCGGAGCTCCCGTAAATCGCCGTGTGTGATGAAAAGAGATGATGATAGTGCAAGTTAGACATAAGCCACTTCATGTCATTATCGTCTTTGAAGTCTTGAAGAATCTTCTCGTAGCCTCCATAATCTGCCATCAAGTTTAAGCTTTTTAAGTAAAACTGGTGGCAGAATTGGACATCACCAGAGCAGATTTCCACTGACATTGCAATGACATAGAAACACAATAATGTGAAAAAGTCATCTTTCGGCATCTGGATCTGTTCAGAGTTGCGTTGAATACGTTGTTGAACCAAGGATACCGCTTTCTGCATGTAGTGTTGGTGGCTGGGATCGTTGGCTTCTTTGCTTAAAAAAGTGCTTCCCCAAGAAGCCATGGCATTTTGAAAGATTGAATCCAGCATTGCTAGAGGCATGAAAGTCTTGACCAAGTAGTTGGATTTGTCTGGCGCAAGTGAGAGGATATTAGAAGCTTTAACAACGAAGAAATCAAGAGCTCTGGCACCATGAGCATCAATGTACAAGTGGTTGCTAAATCTGAAGTGCAGAATGACTTTACAAGCTTCAATAGCGAATTGGTCGAACTGATCCATGTCATTCTCCATACTCTTTTGCTGGAGAGAGCCCCATCTTCGAGGAAAAGCCACTTCGAGTGCATCTGGAGTCCTGGATTCTTCAGACGGTGTCAGTATCCATAGCTGTTGGGATCTGTCTAATTTGCCCAAGGTTTGGGTCTCTGGGCTGTTTGCAGTCTTATAATCGGGCAGCTCCTTCTCAGTGTCCCGCTCAGTATCAAAGCCTTTTTCAGTATTGAGAAGATCCTGCTCAATGCTTGAATTTTGCTCAGTCTTCGAATTCTGCCCGGTGATTCCGGAATGACTGCGTTCCATAAATATCTCAAAGGTGTCAGTGGGTGTACTTGGCTTGCCAGAAGCAGCTACAGAAGGCTTGTCGATGTCGACGGATACAGACGAAGGGGTGTATGTTTTCTTCTTTGGTTTAGGATTCTGCCATTCGCAAGGAATGCCTCTTCGAACACACCGAGTACATTCAGGGTGGCGTCCATCACATTTCTTTCTGTTGAGATTAGTATTTGCCTGAATAAACATCTACCTATAGAACATACTTGCGAAGACGACATCCCAGACACACTTTGAAGGAACGAGAGTATTTTTGGAAGAAGTTTTCAAGTTTGATTTCTTTCTGGTGGAAGTTCTGTGCCTGCCCTATTAGTAGCTTTCCTTCAGTCATGCTGGACGAAGAAGGTGGCGGAAATTGCTACAAATTATCTGTTTGTCCTTATCAGCCAATGAATAAGGTCACGTGGACTGGATGTGAAAATTCTCGTGTCGCTTTCCTATTTTGGGATTTCTGCGATAAGAGAAAGTCGCAAAATCAAATTGGCTTAACATTGCCAGTCTGTAATTGGTCGAGGGGGCAATTACGAAGAGGGTTGAGAAAGGTCAAAAAAATTAAATGGAAGGAAAAGTAAGAAGAGATGTGAAGAGGACCAGACATGGAAAGATCAGGAATGAAAAAATATGAGGGTTCAATTAATGAAGCAAAGCAAATGTAGAATTATTGGGAATAAGAGTTCTATGAGTTGAAAATGCAAGAGTTACGTTTGAAAGTATATAGAGGCACGAAAAAACACCAAGATGGAAAATGAAAAGACAAGAGGTTCGTTGAGAAACAGCTTGAAACAATATTCGTCACACAAGGGCGAATGCAAGTGATAACTGAGAAGAAAGTTCAGGAGTAGTCAGGAAATCAGAGGAGAAGAGGAAAAAAGGAGGATAGTGAAAGAAGTGGCATCAATTAATATGTTTCTACTTCTATTACCTTCTATAAGTCGACAAAGTAGTCACGGTACAAAACACATGAAGTCTCAATTGCCCAAAAATCATTCTATGGCTCGAAAATGCTAGTTGGCCTCTTCTAATGGCTTCTTGGTACCGTTAGACTCATACCTCATGTAGGCTTTGACAGCACTACCCCATTCGGCTCGTCTCTTGTAGACAGCCATGTCGTCAGGTAAACTGTCTATGGCTTCACACAAGGTTTCGCCGTGGCCCTGCTGCCTGAGCAGTGACATGGCAAAGAGATATGTCCTGATGGTGAAAACCACTGCCTGGGTTTTTGGCAACTTTGTGAGGACTTGTCTTTCGCTTCTTACATAGACTTGGTCGAAGTCCAAGTCTTCAGCGCTGAGAGGCTGCAAAATCTCGTTGGCAGAATAAGAATGGTTGTTATGAATGGAACACAAGTGAGGGTGCACTTGAACAGACCAGTTGGTTCTCACAACATACTCGTGTGGCTTGAGGCGCCCAAGAAACCGGTTCATGGAGACCTTGAGTTTTGACTCGTACTGTGGCACCGTAGAATGGATCGAGTCTAAGCCATGATTGAATTTGCCTGCTGGATCAAACCCGGATGGGAAAACCCAGGTCCCTCCTTTCAAAACGTACTCTTGGGTTTCTGACTCTCTTGTCAAAAGCAAGATATCTTCTTCCACGGTAAGTGCTAAATTCTTCAACATTTCCTGGTGGCTCAAACCGTAGTGGCTGAGAGGAGTCTTCTCATTGAGGGGCCGGTTAAACATCATATTTCCTTGCTTGCAGAACTCACCGGGGTATCGAGAAACAAGGAAATCCATGGTCTTTTCGTACACCTCCTTAAGAGCTGCGGAACATGCTGGATCAAACAACAAGGTGTTTTGGGAAACCTTGCTAATGATCCGTCTTCTGCGTTGTATGTATTCAGTGTAGGTGTTTTCCATCAATAACCATTCCTCCTTGGGGCATTTCTTGATTCCCATTGTCATGCGAAAAGGTCCTTTTTTAAAAGGCACATACTGAAGTGGTGGCGTAGAAGAAACCGAAAAGTCGGCAGAAACTGGCTCGATGACTTCATCTGCCAAAGTCTCTCTATGCTTGGAGTTCTTTGGCACTTTGAAGTATGCGTGGCATAGCTTAAGAATGGCCAAAATGGCTGCAAATTTGAGAAGTACCAGTGCTCTTTCTTCGAGCAACACCGAAGCACATTCTTGAAGTGATTCTATCATGATGGAGTCAATCCAAATTCTCTTTTCTGCCACTAGCTGACAATATATTTATAATCAGTGTTACTAGGGTTGACAGGCGCTTAATAGAGTTGACCAGTGCGCCTGATCCCAGCTGATAGCGCGGCTAACCTAAAAAGGCATTGATTTCACAGAATTGCATTAGAATCGAATTCAATGTTCGGGTCATTCCCGATTGGGGCAAAGTTTGCAGTCAGACATTGCCAACAGGAAAAACTCTCCGGGAAAGGACAAATCGATCTCGGATAATCCAGGGTAATATCGATTCTAAACAGAGTTTATCCGACACGTTGTTATCTCGATTTCTCAAGAACTTCCTTCAATAATATTGGTGAATGAAGTTTTACAATGAAGTTTTACACATTTCATAAATAAGTTTTTATTCGCAAGATTCACAATCTCATAATCTATCACAAGTTAAAATAATTTATCGAAAAGTCTATCGTACCATTTTTTTGGGACATTGTCATCAAGGGATTCATCCACAAGTTGTTCTTTCTCGACTCTGTACAAATCTTCGTGAACAAGAACGTCTTCTGGATTGTAGAAGAAGAAATTCTCCTTCTTGATGATTTTTCCAATAATGTATAACACAATCACAATTGGGATGGTGATATAGGCAGCAAAGAAATCAGCGACATTCCAGTTCTTTGGGAAAAACACCCCATATCCGTTGGTTATAGCGATGAGAGCCATGAAGACAATACTAATCCATGCACCAATTTTCTGGTAAGGAGCTCTGAAAGGAACTCTCAGTTCTAAGTTTTGAACTTCGACAACCTTTCTGTACCTCAAGTAAGTAGTCGAAACAAACACCCAACTGATGAAACCAGAGATGGTGTTGATGTTAGCAAGCCAGGTGAAAACAACGGAGGAAGAATTAGAACAATTCAAATATGCCAAGCCGAAAAAGCATGCTGTGGCAATAGTAGCATAAATAGGAACACCATGTTTATTGGTTTTCTTGAAGATTGCAGGAGCGTCACCCTTCTTTGCCATAGAGTAGAGAACTCTGCAAGAAGAGTAGTAGAAAGCGTTACCACAACTGCATGCTGATGTTAAAATGCAAGCGTTGATAATATGGTTCAAGACAGGAATTCCAGCATTTTGGATTCCAATGACGAAAGGACTAGCGGCGGCCGATGACGAACCAGCGTTAACAGCACTCATTAATCTTGGATCATTATAAGCAACAATAACTGAACCAACGAGTGGGGCCATGATGAAGAAGAAAATCAATCTGTAAAGGAAAGAACTGCAAGTTCTAGGAACAGTCTTTCTTGGATTTTTAGTTTCAGATGCACAAGAAGTAAGTAATTCAGGGACCAACACGAAACTGAGACCAGCTTTGACCAAAGAGGTCCAAAGAGCCAAGAAGCCACCAGTGCTACCCTTGACCAAGTGTTCAGTGAAGGCACCCGGGGTCTTCCAGTAGTGGAAGCCCAAAATGTGATCTTGATTTGGGGCACCGCCAAAAAAGATGATTAACCCACAAATGATTATTCCAACAAGACACAAGATCTTGATTATAGCGACCCAGAATTCAACTTCACCAAAGTACTTCACTGGAGCAAAATTTATAGCAATAGATACAGCGGAAAAGATGGTGATGAAGATAGCAGGGTTAGCGTCAGTCCAGTATTGGATAATGAAAGAACAAGCCGTTATTTCAGTTGGGGCAATGATTGCCTGAGCGTAGAATAAGTTCCAACCAACGGCAAAAGAAATGGCTCTGGAGCAGTATCTTCTACTCATAGAATAAAGCGTAGCTTCACCAGGCAACGGTATAAACGACACCATTTCACCCAACTGGTTCATCAGCGACCACATGAACATGGACAATATAGCAAAAGACATGACTAAAGGTGCTGGACCACAAGTGCTTAAAAGACTTCCAGTACCAACGAAAAGACCAGTTCCAATACCACCACCAAACATAATCAAAGACATATGTCTGGAGCTCAATCTACGAACAGTTTCGTTTTCGAGAGCTTCATTAGGATTTATGTCTTCGAAGCTACCACTCTCCTTGTCACCCACTTGACAAACTTCAATATCGTAATTAGTTTTTTTGGTCAACTTACTCATCTTGGATCAGTTGCAACAAATCTGATCTGTCAAAGATTGATCTTTGTGTTGGGATTATATACTTTTCATTATAAGTTGCTTGAATTAATTTGCAGTTAATTTTCATGACTGTTTCCGTTTTGAGATAATCCCGCCAAATTTTAATTCGAGCAAAATCTCTTATCTAATTTTTCGTGGAGCTTTGTTTATCGCAGCACGATGGATAAATGGTCCACTAAGATAAGCCGAGGGTGTGACGTGGTATTGGTAAATACTGGAATCGGATTGGCTGTTTGCGGGTGATTAGCAAAGATTAGCAAAGTGGTGATAAGCCCCAGGTTCCTAATATCCCCCTGAGTATTTGTTTTTAGGGCATGATTTTGTTGTATTCTGACAATTGTCTTAGTAATGAGCACAGAGTGCGGAGATTTTCCGAAATTCTCCGATTGAAAATTAAAGCCTGAAAGGGTTGTAATTTCCAGTCGGAAGCTTCCAAATTTGGAACTTGTGGCAATGTGATTTCGGACTAGGGGAGATGCTTCACACAAATCTCATCTCTTCCCGGAGACACTGAGTAAATCGGAGTAGCTGATTTGAGTGTGCTTGAAAATCGGAGTAGTTGATTCAAATGTACTTGAAGATCGGAGAATTAAATGTCTTTGGGAGTTTGATCTTGATGGGACTTAAGCCAGTTTTAGCCACGAGGTTATGAGATCTGAAAATCTCCATCCGTGATAATTGAGATGTTGATTGTGGGTGCTAAAATTTTGGTTATCTAAAAAATTATAATATTTTGCTTATTTTCACCAGTAGATCTTGATTCTGCTGATAGTTAATCGAAATATGTAAATCCCAAATCAACCATTCCCAGAATGAGAGATTTTTGTGGATATCCAACCTAAATCCATTTCAGAATCTAATCACTTAAACTACCAGAATAAATCTCGCAGAGCATTCAGAACTACACTTATAACATATAAAACAAAATACCAGTATTTATTATTAACGTCGAGTATACAGTATCAAACTGATTATTTAGAGCCAAGCTCAGCATATGGAATAGAGAAAAGTTTAGGTGGGAATGGATCGTCGTTGACAGCCTCAAATTCATTCCATGTTCCATTCAAGTATTTCTCAATATCCTTACAAAACTTGATTGTTTCATATTGGTCGAATCTCTCTTCCCTCTTGTAAGCAGCCATCAACATATCTCTGTGTTTCTTGAGACGTTGTTCGATTCTCTCGAAACGATAGTTGACATAGTTGGGGTAGAAACGATCGTTGGTGTAAGTAGGAATGGCAGCAGGTTTTTCAGAAGTACACACAGTGTTATCAGGAATATCAATGTCAACTGGGATGAATGAGGCAACGTAAGAGATTCTGTCACATTTGTTCAATGGCTTGGTAGCAATGTGCTTGACGACTCTTCCTTGCAAAAGAGTAGCATGTCCTTCTCTAGGATTTGGCACGGTAACGTAAGATTCATCACCGGTTCTCATTCCTGTTTCACCACCAACCATGTCTTCTGGAGCACTCAACATCATGACACAAACAATTGGAGGACTGTCGTAGTGCCAGTGAAGGGAACTCTTGATAGCATCTGGGTTTTCAGCTTGTTGACGCTTCAATTCCTTCAACTCTTCTGGGGTGCTCTTGTCAACGATTTTGCCGTCAACACGAGGGGCCAAAGAGGCATTGATGTGACTCATGCTGAAAACATGTGGAATTTTCAATCTGAGACCACAAATTCTGCTAACAATCTCTCTGAGTTCGGGACTGGTCCAAGCAGCTTTTGTGAAAGGAGTATGGTCACCGAAACCAGTGACTTGGAAATCAAGAGCACCATTACCTTTGGCCAAGTTAGGCAATCTACCGTATTTTTGGATCAAGGCCTTGTTGTGGAGGATTTCCCATTTCATGATATTGACAGCTTCAGGAGAGAATAAAGGGAAAGGATTAGTTCCGCCCATGTCGGTGATTGGCTCAGTATGAGTCTTGTGAATTCCCATTTCCTCCAATGTAATTCTTCCGACCCTGTCAAAGTCTTGTTCGGTGAAGATGATGTGTTTGGAGGCATCAAATTCGACATGTGGGTTGAAACCTGGAATTTTTTCCAAGTCTGCAACCAAAGCTGCCACTTCGTTATCCAAAGTGGATTCTGGGATGTCAAAGTTGTGACCACCGTTGATAATCTCTTCTGTTAACATTATGTGATTTGTATGAATATATTTGCAATGAAACTTTTTGCAATGAATTATTTTGCAACGAAGATCTTCATGTCTATATATACTTATTTCTTATCAATACAGTTGCCTGAATTGGCAGTGAGCGCAATGAAAATTGCAACCGACAGAGCTATCAGTGGATGCTTGCAATCTGCAGGGCATTATTGGCCGGATCATATATCGGAGCATTTGCGGGTTTATCTTTATCGATGAAGGTGTTATCAGTAGATTATCCGAACAATAGGGCGCTTAATCCGAATTGGGAAGTTGCCGCAATTTACATATAGAATTAATTTGAATTATCTAAAAGATCAAACACCACCAAAACCGATCTGGCTCCGAGAACTCCGGGGTGGAAAGATACAACGCAGTGGGTAATGTTTGCTAAATCTACCCACGTTGGTTTTGGTGAGAAAAGAATTTTTGGCATATAGTTAAGTACTGAAGAAGCTGATGCTTAAAGAGCGAGGACGCGAATGGCCGACTGATTGAAAATTTGACGTCTCATGGAGCTCATTTGAATGTCACTGGTGCTGAGATTCACTGGAATTGGCATAGGTGATGTGCTGTGATTATGGATAGAGAGTATAGAACGGTGTTGAGCAAAGTTGCTGAGTATAAATGAGTGCATAGCTTAAGTAGTACAAGCTATAAGAGAACAAGCTATAAGAGAACAAGCTAGCGAGAAAACGAGCTGTGATGGAGCTGAAAAGAATCTTAGTTAAAGCTGAAACCAAGCTAGTTCAAATGCAATAGAAAACACTCTCGTTTGTCGATTTCTCTGGACCTAAAAGTTCGAGGTGTCGAGGTGATGCACGGCTAAAAATAAGCTTCAGACGGTGAAATTTAAACATCCACAACTACGTGTGGCTCGAATATAAAAAACAGACGAAATCCAGAGACTAGCATCAAGGACAAGAATGACAGATACTGCTAGATTACAAGTTGACCGAGACGTTTTGAAGCCAGTGTTGGAACCAAGCGAGGGTATTCAGTTTCCGCATCCTCGGTTAATCCAGTCCTCACCTTATACTGAAAATAGTCATTTGTTGGAATTAAATCATTTGGCGAAAAATTTCCAAATCATAGCTTTAGCATTGCAAGTGTTTAGGCCGGTGAGTTCTAACTATGGATTTGACGAGTATGCAGAGTCGTTCAATATCAACGAGGTGATTCAGTTCGTTAGACAGTACTCGCAGCTCAATGGGTTCGAATTCCCAGAAACCAGAGTGTACGTGATTGCGTTCAGATCCGAGTTACACGAGGATGTACGAATCTCCAAGGAGAAAAGGGCATATTTGGGGCATGTCGACAAGTCTTCTCACGAGGAGGCCAATTTACTGGGTGGGCTCCTCAAGTACTGGTTTGGCACTCCAGAGTGCCAACAGGGGCGTAACTTGGCTACATGTTGGTGGGACAGTAGGAATAGTTCTCGAAGCGGAGGAGGCGGTAAAGCACATCGTGAAGGTGTGGCTACGGTGAGAGGATGGTACCGTCACTGGCAAGTTGAAGAGTACGAGGTGATAATCGCAAAAGGGGCACTGGATTACGCCATTTCCAAAGTATAGACAAAGAATGAAAGCTTCGATAAGCTTTAGCTTTGTAGGCGTAGAGGCACGGCGTTCAACTACGAGAGTGGTCTAGGTTTGGTGATACACCAATGAGAGCAAATATATTGACAACTACAATTGTATCGACCTGAGAGAGGCGGCTAAATGCATCAGCTGCCTATATAGTCCAGACGCATCAATTAACACATCTGCTAGATATCAATTACCTGCTAATTAAATATGTGTATTGACTACTTATTTATAACTACTCGATACTGAAGGCTGCAAAGATTCGCCCCAAGGGCACGCAGAATTGCGAAATTGCAGCCACCAAAAATGAATCGCCAAAAAAGGCACGCAAAAGTCAAACAATCGATGGCACGGCATGGCTAAAGCAGCCACAGAAACCTTGTAAGAAGCCTATTTCTTCTGAAACTCACTTGTTGGAAACTACGCTAACCATCGTCAACACTCAGTTGGCAATTTCCAGTGTTTGCCAGCAATTTCCAGTAAAACTCGAGCTACTCTGCCGTTTTTGGGTTTGATGAAAAAATCTCAAACTTCAGATGAACAACCTCTCGCGAAAGCATCGTTGCAGCCATTTGGCGTCCATTTAGCAGCCAAACATGTATTGACCATTTCGAGGTTTAGTCACATTCATGGTAATTATTATTTTTTCCCCAGTTTCAGACGTTTCTATTGTTTAACCTCGGAGTCAATCAGAATTGCTGTGTACTCCTGCATACCCCAGTATGGCGTAAACCATTACAAAATAAGGGTTTTCGTATATTTAGATGGCAAATGGCAATGCTTTCCAAGTTTTTCTTTAACAATATGTCTGAAAAATACAAGCCCATAGTGGAGGATGCCCAATCCGTGGAGGAGCTGCTGGTGGAGGACGTTCTTTTTCAAGAGGGAGAGTTCGACGCTTCATACTTGGCAAAATCGAGGCTTATTGCCAACACCATCGATGAGATTGGCTTTGGCAGATACCAGATTGGCCTATTTTTCGTGGGTGGCTTTGGCTGGTTCAACGACAATGGCATGCCCATAGCAACCAGTCTTATTCTTCTGAGACTTGTGGAAGTGGATGGCGTCCATGCTCCCATAGGAAGGGCCCCATATCTCACGCTAGCACAGAATCTAGGACTTTTAGCCGGTGCCCTTTTCTGGAGCTTTTCCGCTGACATTGTGGGAAGAAGATGGGCTTTTAATCTCACCTTCTTGATCACTGGGCTTTTCTGTGTGGTGGCTGGAGCGTCGCCCAATTTTGCAGCCATTGGTGTGTTTGATGCGCTTTGGTCGTTTGGGGTTGGTGGAAATTTGCCCGTGGAGCTGGCTTTAGTGCTTGAAGCGCTTCCGTCCAAACAAAAATGGGTCCTTTCAGTGATGTGCGTGTGGTGGTCGTCTAGTCAGTTGGTGGCCAATCTTATCAGTTGGGGTTTGATTGCAAACTACTCTTGTGACGATACCAGCACTCTTTGTTATAAAAAAGATAACAAGGGCTGGAGATACTTCTTGTACACTTTAGGAGGCTTGACTTTGGTCATGTTCATCATACGATTCTTGTTCAATGTGCTAGAAAGCCCTGGATTCCACTTGTCCCGTGGTGACGATGAAAAAGTGGTGGAAACGCTTCACAAGATTGCTGCTAAAAATGGGAAAACCATCGATTTGTCAGTAGAAGATTTCCGCAAATTCGACTCTCTCGACGAAAACTCACTGGACCAATTGGACCATGGGAAGTTAAGTGTGGCCAAACAGAGACTCAAGAAGTTCAATTTTGACCACATCAGACTGTGCTTTCTGACGCCTAAACTCGCCCTTTCTTCATCTCTCATCATATTCACATGGTGTGTCATTGGATTGGCATTCCCGTTATACAATGCTTACCTACCCACCTTTCTTGAGACCCACGGTAATGCCAACAAGCCGTTGAGTGTCCACGAGACGTATCGAAACTCACTTATAGTGGCTGTGGTGGGAATTCCAGGCTGTCTCTTGACAGGGTTGCTAGTGGAATTACGTATTGGCCGCAAAGGTACTCTCATTCTTTCATTGGTCATGACAGGCGTGGTTCTCTTTTGTTCCACCACTTCCAAAACATCCAACGCTTACCTAGGCTGGAACTGTGCCTTTAGTTTCTTTTCCAGCATCATGTACGGAGTTCTTTATGCTTATACACCTGAGGTATTTCCAGCCAGAATACGAGGAACAGGAGTTGGTTTAGCAGCTTCTGGGAATAGAATTTTTGGAGTATTTAGTCCGATCATTGCCATCTTTGCAGACTTGACCACTTCAGTTCCTATCTATGTCAGTGGAGCCCTCTTTTTCGTGGCAGCAGTGCTGGTTGTTTTCTTTCCCTACGAGCCACGAAACAAGCTCAATGTGTGAGGAGGTGTTTATTGTGCAATTATGCCACAAGTTTGCTAATGAAGATGCGTATATTATTTAAGCCAACTAGAGTAGATATGAAATCAAACGAGCGATACTAGGTTCTGGGTAAAGAGAATTCTACTATGTAGCTTTGAAACCGTATAATCTACAAGAATAGTGGTTATCAATATAACCAATAATTAGATTGACAGGCAATTGTGCAGTTATGGCATGAAGAATAAGTGAACGAAACAAAGGATTAATTATAATGAAGCCCCAATTTTGATTAGGAAACGGCTATGGTAACCATCAACTTGATAAATGCTTCATCAATTACATGACAAAAACTCATAATCCATTCACAAAGACCTCATAAACATTTGTCCTACAAGCACAATTTTCAGCGGAGTTTGGCAGCCAAACCCAAATTGGAAAGCGATCCCGCGCGAATTCCATGCAGATAACACAAATATCGCAATCGTATAAATACGCCAGATATCCCACTGATTGAAAAAATTGACTATATCCATTGGCTTCACTTATCATGTCATTCACCACCAACACCGAGATCTTCCAATTCGGAGGCAAATTGCTCAAACTCTCACATGCCTCCAAAACCACCAAAACTAACATGGACGTCAATGTCTTCCTCCCAGCTACCGCTGTTCAAGGTAAGAAGACACCAGTTTTATTATACCTTTCAGGGTTAACTTGTACTCCGAACAACGCTAGTGAAAAATCATTCTTCCAATACTTTGCAGCCAAGTACGGCTTTGCCATTGTGTTCCCAGATACTTCTCCTCGTGGTGCTAACATCAAGGGTGAAGATGACTCCTGGGACTTTGGTACCGGTGCCGGATTCTACGTGGACGCTACCCAGGAACCATGGCTGAACAATTACAACATGTATTCTTACGTGCACAAAGAGTTATTGAGTGAATTGAGCGCTCAATTCAGCCAATTGGACTTCTCCAACATCTCCATCACTGGCCATTCAATGGGTGGCATGGGTGCCCTCGTGGGATTCTTGAAAAACCCAGGCCAATACAAGTCGGTGTCTGCTTTCGCCCCAATTTCCAATCCACTGACTTGTCCATGGGGTGAGAAGAACTTTGGAAACTACTTGGGCTCCAACAAGCAAGACTGGTTGGAATATGACGCTACCCATTTGATCTCCAAGTACTCCCATGAAAACCAACCAGACATCTTGATTCACCAAGGTTCTCTGGACGGTTTCTACAAAGATGGCCAATTGCAACCAGAAAACCTCGTCAAGGCTGCTGAGGCCTCTTCTTACAAGGGGAAGGTTGACTTGAGAGTTGTCGATGGTGACCACCTGTACTTTTTCATTAGTTCCTTCGTGGAGGACCATTCCAAACATCACGCCAAACACTTGGGTCTACAATAACTATCTTTGGGCAAACTATGAGCCCCATACACCTCGGTTAGCACAATTTAATGGTTGGATTGTTCTATTAATACAGTTGTAGGCAGTTGTAGAGATTTCAGACCGTTGCAAGATTATTTGGCCTCTTGATACTTTGCGTACCAGTCATTACACCATTTTGTCTTATTTTCGCTGAGTTTGTTAGCGTCTTTGACAATCTTGACAACTTTGTCACTAGCCTTGTCGATGCCGGTAGCATACAGTTCGGTCTCTTCGTCCAATTGGTGGTCGAGCATCAAGTCAACGATTAATTCGTCAATGTTTTTGACCAAGTTTAGTTGTAGCTGATTAATGGTGTCAATGCTGTCGCCAGATGTGGAAGAAGGCAACGATTTTGACAAGGATGCAAGTAACAATTTGATGAGTTTGATCTTCTGCAACCACTTCTTCGCATACACAACGACGTCGTCGTCCCTTTTATCTTCGTCATCAGAGTCTTCCTTTTCAACAGGAGGCAGATCATCGTCACTGTCACTTTCCAAGCCGAAGGGGTCCTCGTCATCCAAATCTTGTGGGTTTTCGATCCACTCCTCGAACTCCTCGAGTCCGTCCATGATCAATGCTATGTTCAGTTTGGTTCTAGATGCAAGAAACCCCAATTTTCCCTTCTCCACTAAAGTGGTCAAGTCATCGCAGCTTGACCACACCTGGCCCACTGAAATAAGTCTGTTGCTGTCGGCATTGTCGTCATTTGCGGCCACTACTTTTAGCTCCTTGCTGAGGCCAATGTTGGCATATAACATAATTTTCAACGAGTCGGTAAGCCCTTTCACGTACACTTTGGATAGCGTTTTTGGGTCCAACTGAGGCACCACAGACATGGCAAGCACCACGGTCTCTGATAGTTTCGTGAGCGTGTTGTACGCGGCATCGGGCGACTTCACCAAGTGCTCGGGCTTGAACACTATACCCACCTTGGTGGCATGTGCTTTCACTAATTTTGCCAATTTGCTAAGCTCATCTAATGGATCTGATACCTCTGCTGATTTCATGCTGGACTGTTGCAAACCTTCGAGACACGTCACCCAGAACTGTAAGCCTTCCTCGTATGAGTCTAGAAGTGCCACGAGATCTTGCTTCGTCTTTGTGTTGCTGCTGTTAGTGGTATTTGTCATGGCAGTATAAATATGGATGAATTAGACGCTAAGGAAAAGATGAGAAAAAGTTGCTAGTTGATTTTTCTATCAATTTCTCATTTTTGATGATTCTTTCTCCATATTTCGCACGCTCTCAAGTGATTGTATCTTTAGCTGTCAGCTGATTTTTGATATAATTGAAGGTGTTTCTAGTTCCTGCTTGACCCGTTACTTTCCTAACATCGGCGCTGAACGAAACCTCGGCTCACATTTCTTTCCCAACTAAAATTGCATGCCTGACACGTCGGAAACCGCCGCTGCCTCTCTAGCGCAACTATGGAGCCAATCTTCTGAATCAGACTCGGTGACTTCCCTGTTGAACTTGCTACCGCCGGTGCGAGACTCCTCGTCCATCTCCTTGGTGACGGCCACGATCTGGTTTTGGCTGTGGATCTTCTTCAAAACCATGAACTACGTGGTGGTCATTGTACCCACCATTCTCATCAACATCCTCTCGATGAACTACCAGGTCACCTTGTCTGTTTCGCTGATCATGACGCTGCTCTCCGTCATTGTAGCACTCTGCTTCGCCGTGGTGCGCTACAAATATCTTACGGGCTACTCCAAGAATACAATGCCCAAGGATAAACCAAAGCAACACCAAGACCTTGATTTGGTGTCTGTGAACAAGAAAAAACGGGGGAAAGACAAATCCGACACCAACTACTTGGACGAATTTCTCAGTGCTATCAAGGTGTTTGGATACCTCGAGAAACCGGTATTTCACGAGCTCACAAAAAACATGACCACCCAGAAGCTTTCGTTGGACGAGATCATGTATCTAGATGAAAATCTCGGCTTCTCCATTGTGGTCGAAGGCACCATCCAGGTGTACACCAAGGTCAATGATCCCATGCACCAGAGCAGCTTGACTTACGATGACGAAGACGAGAATAGTGACGTCTTGCTCATTGGTGACCAGCGGTATCAACTTTTGAACGAAGTAAAGTCCGGCTCCCCATTGTCGTCTTTGATGAATACCCTTGATTTGTTCAGACCTTTGTATTCTTCTGCTGGCACAGACAGTCGTCTGCAACTGGTGGTGGATAACGGCCTCCCGAATGACCAGGCGGGATACTTCGACACAGGCAAAAAACGAACTTCCTTCCACCTCAATGATGATTCGGAGATTTCCCCCTTCGACTCTCTCAGCACCCAGGATGATGCTCCCAATGGAACCCCAGTTCCAACCGAAACAATTTTGGAACCTCTTAGTGGCTCGCCTTCACCATATACCGACAGATCTGCATTTGGCAAGAAAGCAGTCGGCCCAACTCCTGTTGGCACCGGCGCAAGACCTTCCATCCTTGCAAGTCAACCACCAAGTACACAGAAAGTGCTAACAGTTTCTTCCCCAGAGATCGTTGCTAGACCAAAACCTCCACTGAAGGACGACAACAACTCTCACAAAACTAGTGCAACCATTGCTATCATTCCGTACCTGGCTTTCCAGAGGGTTCAGTCAAAATATCCAAAAGCTACGTCCCACATTGTCACCATGGTTTTAACGCGTCTCTATAAAGTCACAATGAGTACCATCCACAATTACTTAGGGTTGACCCGAGAGATCATAGACAGCGAAATTAAGCTCAACCATTCAGACCTTGACACGACTTTACCGTCGTACCTCCATGATGGTGTTCTAGAAAGATTCTATGGCATGTCAGATGACTCGGATGCTCCAAGGGCCAAGCTGAAGAAGAACATTTCCAGAAACCCTTCCTCGAAAAGCAAGAATAAGAGCTCTCGCCATCTCAGTCGTCAGTCGTCTTCCAGATATGTGCTGTTGAGCTCAAGGACAAAATCATCCCATCCAGGGGATTTGCTATCATCTGTACCATTATCTAGACGCTCTGACTACTCTCAACCCCATGACATGGATGATGAATCTCCAGAGAGGGAGATGGTCTCTCCTCTTCTACAAAAAAGCACTAGCTCCGCCAACACCAGGTTCCAGAAATCATCCAGTAATACGAAAAGCTACTTTCCCAGTAGCAATGATATCAAGAACACCAAGATCAAAGACATCAGAGATCGCGAGTTCTCCGACGAGAGGGAAGAAACGGAGGAAACTTCATTGCGAGTCGCTATTGTGGAGAATATATTCAAGTTGATTGGTGTCGATGACAATCAAAACATCATGAACAGTTCTTCGCTTCACCTGAGTCGGGTGTCTTCAGCAAACTCATCAGAGGTGGGTCTTTCAAGCTTAGTGAACGGTGACCAAGAGGCCCATTTATCTGTTCTTAATGGCAAATTTGAGCACACCGTTCATGATGCAAATCTTGGAAAAGTCCGCAAAGAACCATTGTCTGTATCCAGGGCTAATAGTCCCACTCCGGCCAAAGTCTACAACACAATAAGTCAGTCACAATTGAGGAGGAGAAATGCAAGCAACTCCCAGTTTAATGGCGGCACCAATCTGAGATTCAATAACCGGATGTCGATTTCGAATCAGTCCAATGACCTTAATTTCAATAACCTCAAGTCAGAATTTGGTAAGTACGTTGAGGTGAAACTTCTCCCACCAGATACAACCTTGGTTGAACAAAATTCGTTCAATTCTGGGTTATATTATATTATTGACGGTACTCTTGATGTTCTTTACACGGCTTCAACTAAAGATGCTAATCGCAGTACTGTTCACACCAACAAGAAACTATACAGTGTAGAAAGTGGTGGTCTCGCTGGATATTTGAGTTCTGTTGTCGGGTTCAGGTCACTCGTTTCCATCAAAACTCCGAAAGACCGTGGTTGTATAGTTGCCCATCTCTCCAAGTCAGATTTCTCTCAACTTATGGATAAATTTTATTTCCTTCAATTACCCGTTGCATCGAAATTGAAAAGCTTACTATCTAAGCAGATATTGACAATCGACTATGCATTGGAATGGTGTCATATTCCCGCGGGAAATGTGTTGTGTTCACAAGGGGATCTAGCCAATGGGTTTCACGTCGTATTAAGTGGACGATTCAGAGTTGTAAGGTCGAAAAAGAACCTCCCGCTTGAAGTGGCCCCCGATAACAGCCTCATCGATGAGAGTACAATTCATACAGGCAATAATGAAGATCTCGAGATATTAGGAGAATATGGACATGGAGAACTGATTGGTGAGGTCGAAGTACTTACCGCTTCCAGAAGAACAAACTCGTTAATCGCAGTTAGAGATTCGGAAACGGCCAGAATACCCAGAACCCTTTTCGAAATGTTATCGTTACAGAATCCGTCCATCATGGTTAAAGTCTCTAGAATTGTTGCCAACAGAGTAGTTGACTCCAGAAACAAGTCTCAAAATATCAATGTTGAGCCTATTTCATCGTCAACCATGCCTCACATCAGCAATGACTATAAGACCATCACTATTCTTCCTTCTGCTAGTGGCTTGCCGGTACGGGAGTTTGCTGATAAGTTGGTTCATGCTCTCAAGATCATTGGTAGAAAAGTAATTGCGTTGGATCAAACAAGTACACTTACTCATTTGGGAAGACACGCGTTTGACGAAAGACTCTCTCAGCTCAAACTTTCTGGTTACTTTGCCTATTTGGAAGAAGAATACGAAACGATCGTGTACGTTTGTGACTCTTCGTTGAAGTCGAATTGGACACTGACGTGTATTTCGCAAGGTGACTGCATTCTCTTGTTGGCAGATGCAGAGGATGACGAGGTGGCACTCAATTTTGGGGACTATGAGAGACTCTTGATCAAGCTTAAAACCACCGCACGTACTGATCTCTGCCTTATCCACCCCGATAAGAGTGTCGTTCCAGGTCTGACTTCATTATGGACAAAGAACAGACTTTGGGTACAGGGACATCATCATATACAGATGGAACTTCACCATGACAAACGAGAACAAGTCAAGAAGAAGCCTGGGCTTATCAAAGATTTAGCTGAAAAAATCAAGTCCAGCCAAAACATCAGTGAATTAGCAGCCAAATTCCGCACGAACCAGTCCGTTTTGGCAGCCAGGCTCCGGTCGAATCAAAGAGGGCTCGTTGCTCGTCTCGGGCGTAGTTGGGCCCGGCAACGACATGGTGATGCTGGTTCTCCAACACCAACTCAGCAGCATAAGAATGATTTTCTCCGACTTGCTAGGATTCTCTCCAACGAGGCAGTCGGGCTCGTGCTAGGAGGTGGTGGATCTCGAGGCGTCTCACATATTGGTGTTGTAATGGCTTTGGAGAAACAGGGTATTCCTGTTGATCTTATTGGTGGTACATCCATTGGATCATTTGTTGGAGGTCTTTATGCCATGGAGTATGATTTGGTTGCAATCTATGCCCGTGCTAAGAAGTTTGCACGTCGTGTCTCATCGCTATGGAGAATGATTCTTGACTTGACGTATCCCGTTACATCTTATATTACTGGGTATGAATTCAACCGAGGAATCTGGAAGGTATTCGGGTTCGTTGAGATTGAAGATTTCTGGATCAAATATTTCTGCAATTCCACCAATATCACCAACTCGACCATGGATATTCATGAGACTGGGTACGCATGGAGATTTATCCGGGCGCTGATGTCATTAGCGGGATTACTCCCACCCATCACCTACAAAGGAAGTATGTTATTGGATGGAGGATACATTGACAATTTACCAGTACTGGAAATGAAAAAGAAGGGTGCCAAGTACATTATAGCCGTTGATGTGGGCTCAGTGGATGATCGGACGCCCCAAAACTACGGAGATACTCTTTCTGGGTTCTGGGTGTTGTTTAATCGGTGGAACCCCTTTTCCAAGCATCCCAACGTTCCTAATATGATGGACATTCAATTGCGACTTGCGTATGTTGCCAGTGTGCATGCTTTGGAACAAGCCAAGAAGACACCAGGTGTGATGTATTTGAGGCCACCCATTGATGATTACGCTACACTTGATTTTGCTAAATTTGAAGAGATTCACCATGTTGGATTGGCGTACGCAGATAACTTGTTCACCAAATGGAGGCAATGTGGAAAATTACCCCAAATTGCAGGAATGGTCGACAAGTCCAAGACCCGGGCTGACCAGTCAAGAAAATTATCCAGACGGAACTCATTATGATGAAATGATGCATAATTCTATCAATAGATGAGAATGAATGTATTTATTACAGCCGTTTCGCATGTCACGAATTTCAATCACAATAGCATTTGGGATGGGTTCGATGACAAGTAAAGCCGTTTTCATTACCGCGTTGATGCGAACGTTCCAGCTCGCCATCAGCGTGGTGATTGTTGTTCTTGGGTTCAGGAACTTGGCCATGGACAGCACAATCATCATTATAGCTGCGCACTCTTTATCTATAGCCATTGGGCTTTTGTCAGCCATCTACATAATAGTGGTGCTAATTCCAGTCGCGGCAAATGGTCTTCCTGCAGTGGTTGCCATATTTCTTGAGGCATTGTGGACGGTGGTGTGGTTGGTGGCATTTGCCGTGACCACCAAGAGTTTTGGCACACTAAGTTGTCAGCAGTACTACGGCAGCGACATTCAGCATTGCCGCATTGGCAAAAGCATGATATACATCAACCTTGTGAGCTGGCTTAGTTGGATGGTGACATTTGGTTTTTTGGTAACCCAAACAGTGAAGACACGAGCAAACGGCCTAGTTCGTCTTCATTGGGGTGCAATTTTCTCTAGTAGCAATACAAGATGTTTAGCAGTTACCAGGAGTGAGCTCAAAAAGACATCCCCACAATCATCTTTGCAACTGAGTCCTGGAGCAATCACAAGTAATGTCTAGTACAATAGAGGTTCCAAGAAATTGCGGCTATAATTAGATTAAATTCCAAGAAAATTGCATCTATTTTGCTATTATGGGTATTCTTGCACAATAAGCGGTCATTCGGCTGCGAATTTTCATTCTTTGCACTAACAGAATAATCAAACAGAAAGGTTATATATGATTGAGACGACACGTAACTTATGAAAGCAATACTATATATGAATAAGGCGACACGTAAGTTATCAAGCACTAGTTTACAATGATATAGTTGAAATGTGGGACTCTGAGTTCAGAGCTCAGGTTGTTGTACAGAGTCAACTCTGATGATATTGTGTAAGGTTGATTGTTTTATCTCTATTTTGAGATGACATCCCAGGGTATACTTGATTTTCACATTCCATGCTACATGGAGTGCCTCCCCGATTCTTGTGTATATCAATTATCTTTTCTACTCGATCTCACATCAATCTCACTCTCAATCTCACGATCTCATTATTTAAATATTTCAATTCACATCTCAGAAAATGCGAAATCCATCTCTTCTCTAGAATACAATAATGTTCAGCAGGACAACCGTCCGGCACGCCATACGACACATCCCAGTCACAGCTCAGGTGGCCCGCTGGAGCAGCGGCCTGGCCGTGTTACGTTTCGACCCGTCGCAGGACGGCCCGTTCACACGCTTTGGCACCCTCCCGTTTTTCCAACTGTCCATAGCCGCCCACACCGGCAGCGACATGCCCACCAAGGACCAGCGCGTGATGCTCTCGGCGCTCCACTCACACCACAACTTGATTCTCAAGGGCACAGCACGGTCCGGCAAGTCGCTCGCGTTGGCCCAATACGCCCTCCAGTTGGCCATGACCAGAACCCCGGCCTACGGCCCCGCGCATGCCCGGCCGGCCCGCTCCATCGATGCTGTGGTGGTGGTCCCCACCAACGCCGCTGTAGACCAATATCGCTCTCTCGTCTCTGCCTTGGTGGCCGACGCGCCAGAAAACTGCTGCCCCGACGAGCTCGTGCCAGTGCGCCCGCACGAACGGGCCGACCCCGACGCGCCCGCGTTTAGTCTCACACGCCGCGCGCTCCTCGCCAGCTTCGTCTACGCCGACGGCTCCGTACGCACCGTGCGCACCGCCGGAACGCGCGCGCAGGACCTGCCGCCCAACGTGCTCGTGTGTCCGCCCGAACACTTGGAAAAAATCGTTGACGACCCATGCTTCGCCGACGTGGCCTTCGTGGCCGCCGACGATTTCGACGCTCAGATCTCCAGTACCCACATCGACGGCTTGTGCAACGTCAATGTCGTGGGTCCAAAACGCCGTCACGTCTCCAAGATCGAGTGGTGTGTGCGCCAGCTCCAGGCTGGCCATTTTGCTGCCTTCGAACAGCTGTTGCAAAAACGCTTACAAATGGTCCAACAGAAACACAGACTGAACGACTCTGCAGAGTCTCTTCAAAAGAAATCGACAAAAGAGAAACGCCGTCAGCTATACAAACCTATCCAATTTTGCTTCGTGTGCCAGCCCATCTCCAACAACCTTGCCCAGTTCCAGGGTTTGTTCCTGTCGAAGCCCACTAACGACGTTAGGGTCAGGCTCATTGAAAAAATCACCAGGTTCAATGACTCCATGAGACTCTTGAAGAAGGAAGAAAGAAAACTCTTGGAACTACTGACTTACTCCCCTTCAAACACCGTCCTTACTCGCTTCACCAGTATTTCCTGGAATAAACACCAGAAGAAACTCGAATTATTCCCTTTGGACGCCTCTCAGAACTACCCGTCGCTCAAACAACTCCCTGAAGTCCTTCAAAGTCGCATGAAGATATCGGGTACTAGCTTGAAGAATCATGAAAAGTTGTTTTTGTCAGAGAGAGCATCCTCGAACTTTGTCGATAATGACCCTGAGAAATTAGCTGACTCAATCAAATCCTGTGTGAAGATGTCGGACGCTAAAACTCCCCTGGTAGTAATTGTACCTCCAAGCTTCTCTCTCGATGACGTTTTGGAACACTTGGGTCACGACTACACGAGCTCTTACATTAGCCTTGAGACCCCTAAACACATCCTTCTTCACCCTCACCAACTTATTGGTCAACCTCTTCCTCCTTCAAATAACTTAATCATCATGGGTATTGAGGCCGTTATGCCCCAGACCGCATGGACCACAAATGCCCCTGACCTATTCGCGGCGGTGGAGGACCCTTACTCTGATATGTTGAGGTTTTACATCAATAAGTTCGAAGCTTCATCTCCAGGGGCAAAGTGGATGCATCTTGTGGTTTACAACTTTTCGTCGAAAAAATTCGCTAAGAAATTTGCAGCCAAAGACTTATCCAAATTGTGTGACTCCATCATCGCCAATGACATTGGGCCTCAGTCCCAAATGACTGTGCCAAATGCTAAAAATGCACTTCGTTACTTGCATTGACTCTTGTAAATATCTTGCATCAGTATAATTTCTTACTTGTACACTAATATACATTTACCATGGATTACACTTCCTTCCACACTTTATATCATGGATTAAACTTTCTTGTGCACTCTATATCATTGATCAAACTCTCTTCACTAATATACATTTATCATAAATCATATTTACATGCTAAGCTTGTACTTCGGAATAAACTGGGTCCTCAGAGAAACTCACAATCTGTCCCTCGTCATCGTAGGGGATAGAAGCGAGTTCTTCGGATGTTTTAAGTGATTCGTAAAACTCTCGAACCTTGGGGTGCGTGGTGACTTTCTCTTTCCTGAAGTTTAACACTTGTAAACCTTCTCTCGAAACTGCTCTCGACAATGCCACATAAGCTTGCCCATTTTCGAACACTCGAGATAAATCAACTTTAGCTCTAGAAAGTGTCTGACCCTGTGCTTTATGAATTGAAAGTGCCCACGCAAGCATCAACGGTAATTGAGTCCTACTTGCTAACACTTGTTTTGTCTGTTCGTCTTCAATAGTCCATTGCTCAGGTTCCACCAATACATCTCTGGTATTAACACCATCAGGGAGTAAAAATCTAACAAGAGGAAGCTTCTCCTCACCTGACATCTCTTCAAGCATTTTTATCAATTCGTTCTTTCTCTGAGAATTCTGCAAAAATGCTTCCTCCTCCGCACTCGTGGGTTGTTCGTGTTTGAAGGCATCTAAGAACTCAAACACGTTATCTAGCCGAGAAGTTTTCTCAAGAGGATTATCGTCATTCTCTGAGTCCTTTTTGGGGACTTTAAGCTTTTGAATCTCGGTCTTGATCTCATCGATATCCATCCCTGGTTCTTCTCGGAACATCTCTTTACACATATAAGTACTTCTATCCAAGAAATCGACAACTTGACCCAAGGATCCATTCACCAAAGTGTCGTCGAAATTCTTAACACACATCACTTGGGCACCCTTCTTTAAATATAGTCTTTGAGGAGCCAAGAAGTTATTTAAAGTCATTTGTCTTACTTCCGGCGGAAGACTTCCTCCATCTATCGAGTTATAGCAAGTAGCTTCTCCACGAATCTGGCTCAATTTCATTTTATTTGCATCGTCAACTTCATTTCTTGTGGCATATAACTGTGTAGGAACAATTCCAGCCGGACAATCGAGCGGTCTGCTGAGTCTTCTGAATTCTCTTTCAGCCTGTTCGTCAACGATACCAGTACGCATCGAGTTAAGAAGGTCGATGAAAACTTGATCTCCTTTTTGACGGAACACTTCTTTTAGAATAATCGACGACTTAATAACATTTTCCCAAAATTTAGATTCAAATGCAAACAATGCCTCATCTTTGACTTCTTCACCATTTTCCAAAGTCGTCATTTTACTCACTGGGGGAAGTTGGTAGAAATCGCCACAAGCGATAACTTGAATACCACCAAATGGACGAGTGGAATATCTTATCTTCTTGGCAATAACGTCTAGCTTGTCCAATAAGTTTCCATCAATCATTGACACTTCGTCTATAACGAGGACCCTTGTATTTACCCATTTTCTCATTGCCTTCTTATTCCTCTTGACCTTCTTTAACAAATCTTCAACTTTTCCTTTACCCAAACCAATACCAGCAAAACTGTGGAGGGTCACACCACCGATATTACATGCCGCGAGACCTGTAGAGGCGGTTATAGCCACCATTTCAGGGCCATACTTCACTTTCAAAGATTTAATAATCGATCTCAAGAGAACCGATTTACCGGTACCAGCTGAACCAGTGAAAAATATTGAGCGTCCTTTATTCGCTAGTTGTAGAACGTATTCTTGCTCACTTGAGAGGACAATCGGTTTTACGTTCTTGAGTTCCTTGGTGGAACTAACATCAAAATCTAGAGAGTCTATTGCTTTTTGGGTAGCCAACTGAATGGTGTGGTACAAGGCTTTGTCAGACTTGGACAGGTTCAGGGACATGTTACGAGTTTGCACCACTGGGTTACGTTTGAACTTCTTATTGGAATCTAGAAGAGATTCAATATGATGCACTGGTTTGGAAGGAGGAGTCATGGATGTGGATGGGGCAATTGGGACTTTGGGCTGGCCTGCTAAAGAGTGCAAGTCTTCTAATGCGAATGAGTGTAGGAGGCTGTTGGAATGATTCAATGCTGGCTTGGACGGACTCGCTATTTGTGTTGACTGAGAAATATGGAGTTGGCTTTTCGGGCTTTGAATGGTTTTCAAAGGAGTCTTTGTGATTTCGTGATGGGCTTGAATTTGCACAGAGCCTTGATGTCTAGTGGGCGAAGAGTCAAGTTTCAGTTGTGAATTGCTGGACTCTCGGAGGCCACTCAGTACATGTCTCAAGGGGGAGCTCGTATGATGACTGGGTTGTTCGTGTTGGCGGGTCTGCTGAGGGTCAAACAAGCCGTCCAAATCAGCAGAATCAAAGGGGTCCTGACTGGACTCTGAGTCCAGAAACAGCGACAGGAAATCGATATCCGCAACCCAATGCTGAACTGGATCACACTGTGCCGTTTGGCATCCCGTAACGCGTGAAATGACGTTGTTGGTCATGGTGCTAGCTGCTCTTCCCACTGGAGATTTTAGTACGGACGTCTTTTGCTGGCAGAGAAATTTGAAAGGATGTATCATGCAATCACGTGTGACAAGAGTCCTGGGACATCAAACTGTAAACTGGAGTGGGGTAATATATTCTATCTCAATATAACAAGAAGAGTAGATAAAGAAGTAGTTGGAATACGCGAATGCGAATGTGAAATTTTGATTTTGATTTTGATTTTGATTTGGTTTTATTTTAATTGTGATTCTCATTTTCTTTAATAGATCTTGGAATTTACATACTACTTGCTTCATATCTTCCTACCCATGAAATGAGTGCTGAGTCAGATGCCAGAATATTTGTGGGCGTTGCATCGCTACTAACGTCGCCATTCAAACTTGACCAGCTCAAAAAAACCATGGACTTGACTGCTTTGGCTATAGCCGCCCACCCAAATCTCAAGTACACCACCACTGCCAACATATTAAGATTGTTGTTGCTTTATTCATCCCCAGCTTCCTTCCCATTGGACGAATTGGCAGCTTTGGTGCGATCCTTTGTCCAGTTGTGCAACAACTATGACAGCAGTCCTGAAGACCTTGATGAGTTGGCTGCTAAGCTATCAGATGAGGCCAGCACGGCAACTATCCCACAAGAAAGCGCCGATATAGTGGGTTCTATTGCGCAAGATCTTTTGGTGGACTCCTGTTTCGAGGCTCAGGCATATGGATTCGAGACCAATAGCAAAGATGACTTACTCTATCAGTTCGTTGTGGCAAAAACCGTATTTCTCTCAAGCTACTTTCTCGACGTCAGCACTTTTGGAAGCTTGTATGATCTTGCCAGAGGCCAGCCAGAGTTCGAGCGTTGGTACGCTCTGGTCTTAAAACCTTTCGTGTATTACTGGACAAACTTCGGCAGCATCACTGATGACTCCACCATCACTTTCCACGAATTCGTCAGAATCAAGTCGTTGAGTGGGAAGTTCGATGCCTTGATTGGCGCCTTGAACGAATCTGTCAACTCAGATAAATTGTCCACCTCCAATTGGATGAACAATGTCATACTCCCATTGATCAGTTACAATGACTCGGAGTTTTCTCCTTTGCTCGTATGGCTCTTCAATGAACAAAGACTCAAGGCAGATCCTCCTTCCTTGAAATATCAGGTGTGGCTTGATACATTGAAGGCCATTGTCACATATTCAGACTATTCGGGAAACACTTTCGATTTGGAACGCTACAATAAATTAATCGAGTGCTACTTAGCTAGTTGTTACTACTGTGCCCTCACTATCGAAACGTCGTCGACGGTTTCTTCAATTGAAATGCTCAAGATCTACGAATTCATCAAAGCTACTACGAAAGTTTTGTCCCATGTGTTGGGCCAGGGCTCTGTTGTCCCAAATCTTGACTTTGATGCACAAGATTTCGACGACGATTCTCTATTTCTGTTTATGGAGCAGCATTCCTCCCTTCAGTCCTTGTTTCATCCCGACAAAGATGCCGTCACCACTCTTCAAGAAACAATTTCAGTATGTGAATCATTGTATCCCATGAACAAGCTTACTGTCTCTGAGTACTTAAAGTTACGCTACTCCAATTCTTCAGATTACTCATCAAAGGAGAAGGAAGTGACAAGGATCATGCATGGTCTCAATGACATGAACTATAAACAACTCCTTTCATCAGCCAGACTCTTTACTAAAACTTTCATTGCCACGGACCCCAAACATGAGTTGCAAATCAATGAGCTAATCGTTGAGAGATTTCTTTTCTTCAGCTTATATACCAAAGTGCAAGAATTCTACGAAAACAAAGAATTAGATTTGCCTGTCGATATTTACTTCAATTTGGTGATCAAAAGATTTTGGGATTGCTTTCATCAGGCGACCAACTTGAATGAAAAAATCGGCAAACTCAATCATGCATCCCAATGTATGAATTTACTCGAAGTCTTTTCTAGCAACTCTGAGTTATCGGAAATGTACAGAAACGATATCATTAAAATTAAACATTTGTTGAAAGCCATTGCCAACATGAAAAATTTCAAAATTGTCATAGAAAGAGGAAAGTCTTTGACACCACATCAACTCATAGCTGAATTTGGTATCATCAATTCCAGTGAAGCAGAGGAGAAGTATACACCAATGCATTTGATTGGTAATATTCTCGAGAATAATCCAAAATCTTACCTTGCTTTCGAGAAACTTTACAAGATTCTAGTTGATTTCCTTATTTATTTGGACGAAGAAGGATCTATAGTTTCTCAGTCTTACTTGCCTAAAATCAAGGCTGCTTGCATCGAGTCATCGTTGATAGATGGAAATTTTACTTTCGCCTACAGACACACAATTGAACTTTTCAATCACTATTCTGATAGAGAGACAGGTCAATTGAATGATGTTTGGCTCACATTTTACCAAGTTGGAAAATATGTTTCTCCTGATTGGTTTGGTGACAACACTGCTGCGCTCAATAACGAAAAGATTGACACCCTTCTAAAGCAGCGTGAGGTTCTCGCATTGGCACTCAAGTTGATTACCCCGAATGAAACCAGTGTGGATAATAGCAGATTGTTCTTGGGACAATGGGAACATGTGAACAATGAGATAGACCAATGGTATCACAACCTACAAGGCCAGCCACCAAGCGGTGGTGGATCGCATTTAGCAGCAAATCAAGTGAAGGAGAGTTTAGGAGCGCTAACGAATGATTTAATCAGCGATGCCACCAATACCACTTCACAAGCTAGTGAAAAACTCTCTAATTTGTTCGTTTCAGGACTTGGCTGGGCCATTGGTGCCAATAACGAGTAGAAGTATGTTTTGAATAAAACAGGTTTTTGTATTATATAAAAATGTAATTTGCTTTGAAAAAAAAACAAGCTGCTAAAACTGAGACTTTCAACTCAACTTTTTGTTGAAATTTTTAAAAATACTGCAATATTCATAACGAGAAAATCAATAAATAAAATACAACATTACTTCAAAAACTCTTCTACATAACCTGCAACGCTGAAATGTCATTAATTACCAGAAAGCAACAAGACATACTAGACGAAGCTATAGCCAGCTATATCAAGAATTACGACAAGACCGCCGAACAATATATCAAATTGAGACAAGAGATATATGAAACAACAGTGCTGATTAACGAGAGTATAGCCAAAAACGAGCCAGTGACAGCACAGACCAAGATAAAGGTCAGTAAGCTTCAACATGAATTCCAAAGAGTCTACGAGACTTACAAGTTACATCTTGAAAGATTGAGCAAGAATCTCGATATGAAGCAGGCGATTGAACCTCCATATCTACAAGATTTGGAACAACAGTACAATCAGTTGAAATCAAGGGACACCGAGCTCAAGGAGAAAATTGCTGACCTCGAGAATAACCAGAAGCCACTCATTGATGACATGAACGTGTTGTTGACACGATTCCATAAAGATACCAGCATACGAAGTGCCAAAGCCAAAGGGATCAACAGACCAGAGGAACTTGAGACGAAAAATTCACGTACTACCATAGATCCAGCATCAGCAGTGTTTACCAAAGACGAGTTACAAGGACTCTTTGCCGACATCAACACCAGTCTCCAGCAGTTGAAAACCGTGGACGAAGTTGGCGATGAAAAGGTCACCGATGGACCATCATTGGATATTCTCAGTTACCTCACGGAGCACGTTCAAAACGAGAAAAGCTATCGGGTCATTGACGAGAACCGCTACTTGTACGATATTTCATTTGCCAAGATCCTGGCCACAGGCCACACATCGGCGGTGGTGGCGGAATACGATCGTGCCATCGATACGTTAGCTCAGGACATTAACAATTTGATTGAACACGGGGCTGAAGCTAAGGAGAGATGGAGTATCAACGCTAAAAAGATGGAATTGATCCAGGACGTCCTACAGAGCTTTGAAGAGTCGATGGAAGTCGATGGTTGAAAACCTTTTGCATTAGAATAATATATTGTCATTATATAATATACAAGTGTAGAATGCTCGCGTCAACGAATCACTCGCTGATTGGGTTGATCAATATCACAGAATCGCCTCTCACAAACACCATGTCCGTTTTCTTGACGATTGGTGATGATGATTCTTCGGTGAATATGTATTCTTCAGCTTCGCTCAACACCATGTTGCAGTGGGAGTCGTAACCCTGTAATTTACCCTTCATTTCACGTGCTCCTCTTAATTTCACAAGCACAGTCTCGTCAAGCTGAAAACGAATGAGGTCGAGTGGTTCCTGCTGTTGCAGTTCTGTTTGGACTAATGACATGTTATACTGGAGTAGTTGAATTTAGCGTTTATGTGAATTATCAAAATATCGTACTGACTTTGAGAAAAAAATGGATTCAACGACATTTCTCTTGCGACTTTTAATGAAAATTTAATTCACCTCTAAAAATTTTCATTACCGCCAACTGCAAATACATAACAAACAAGATGATGTCCCGAAGCTTTCTGACATCGCTCCGGAGCTTGGCCAGAAGCAAGCCATTAAGCTTCTCTAATTTGAAAACTATAAAATTGAGAGAACCAATAGTGCCTACCCACAAGAATTTCGACGTTTCTCCAGACCATCCACTTTGGGCATTTTTCCCAGAAGGTAACTCATCTGAAAGTTGCTACAGGGATTCCGACCAGATCGAGGTTGAAAGTCGTGCTTGGGACTTCCCAGAATTACGTCGGAAATCTTTCGATGACTTACACAAATTATGGTACTTGACTTTGAAAGAACGTAATATCTTAGCCAGGGAAGTCAGATTGGGTGAAGCCTTGGGTGCCATGAGCCACCAAAGACATGAAGATGTGGATGCCAAGTTGACATTGACTCAGAAAAGAATCAAACAAGTGTTGTTGGAAAGACAAGTTGCATACGAAAGGGCCCAAACATTAACAGCAGAACAACAAGAGTACTTGGAAGATTTCAAACAAGGTTACATTAGTGCAGACGCCTCAGAAGAAGGCAACTGGAACGAAAAACTCATCAGATTACAATATGCTCTTTTCGGTATCGAGCCACAATTAGCTGACTACGATTTGGATCAAGATATAAATGTCAAATTCGTCGAAGGATTATCGTATGTTTCCAACTTGAAAGCAGAAAAATTCTTGCAGGAAAACCCGGGATCTATTGAACTCCCTCTTAATGGACCAGTTGAAGAGTTACCATTCTTATTACGTGAACCAAGTCAAGCAGTGGAAGAAGTCAACAGTTTGAGAGAGAACGGCCAATCTGTTAAATTGGACAAGATTGATGTTTTCCCATTCTTGAAGAATGCCCTCAGTAAAGCTATCACTGAAGAATCATCTTGATTTTTCGAGCATTAGCATCTTGTATATATATATAGATTATCTAGACTTCAACTTAATGATAGGAAACTAAGATATTCGCGACATTTTTTCAGCCTGTAAAAATTGAGGAATCAATTTCAATAAACTACTTCAAGTATTCACCTCGAATTATAAAGTCAACAATGGGTGGAAGAATACATGGGTTTCTCGGTGGTGTGTTATTAACATCGGCCTTGACTTATTATACTGGAGAGTATTTCCAAAAAAATTCTCAAGTGGTTTCACACCATTTGAAAGTTTCCAATGATATAATCAACAACAGAATTCTTTCTGACAAAGGCATTCCAAAAGACAATATTCCTGTCAACAAGAGAATTGAACATACTACGAGACCCGATTTTGCTGAGACTGCCAAGGATATCTGGAATGATGAAATTATAAAAATGGTCAACTGGGTTTACAGTATCAATTGGTATCAATGGATGGTGGATGCTGACAGGACAGTTCACCAATTGGCCGATAAAGTGACATCTGAAAAGAAGTAGCATATTAATATACGACATTACAACGGATACAAACGTAGGGCATACAGTAAATATCAACTGAATTAAGTGATGACTTGAATTTTGAGATCGTTTCTTGAATAATGAAACAATTTAATTATCCCATGAGTCTAGAGAGGGGGCATGAGTAGACTTTTGGTCAGTTTCTTTCGGGTCGTTTTGGGTTTCATTGGGTTTTTGATCTTCACTCAGTAAGATTTTTTGACCTTCTTGTTTCTCGAAATACTTGATAATGTCTCTGTATATGACAATATTGACAATTGGGGCAATTATCAGAAGCACGAGACTGCAAATCACTTGGAAGAATGATAAGTATCTTGGAAGCATACCCAAAACGGAGCAACCCAAGAACCACCCAATAAAGTCGGTGGTTATTGTATCGTAGCCTCTATTCAAGTTGTTAATGATCATATCAGCGCACTCATCAGAAGGAATAGGGTGAGAAGGACCTTCGATTTGTTTGGTGATTTCTGGTTTTGTTTTCTGCTCTTCAACAAAACCTTCGCTTGCAAAGTTACCTGGGAAAACGCAAGAAACTCGGTAATTGTAGGGGCCCAATTCTTGACGTAAGATCTGAGAGAGTGATTTGATGGCGTCTTTCATGGGAGCGTACTGGCCGTACCCAATAAAGGGGAAGAAGCTGACTACCGACGAAAATAACACCACATGACGATTCTTGTGATTGTTGTATCTAGTGTTTGGAAATTTCAGTAAAATTTGCTTGAACCCAGTGTGCACGACATTGATTGCAGTTTTATAGTTAAGATCGATTCCTTTATTGAGATCTTCGCCAGTCAAATCAGCAAAAAGCTTTGGAATCGAGTTACCGGCACAGCAAAAGATGTAATCTGGGTCTTGCTTACGCTCGATCACCACTTCTTCCCATAGCTTCACACATTGAGCATAATCAGCGGTGTCACAGCAAACGTAGGACACGGACGGCGATGCTGACTCGTGGGCCACAGCCAATCTCTCGATTTTTTCGGCCTGTTTGGAAAGGGTCAGCTCGGTACGGGCAACTAGGATCACAGAACACAGTCTTTGGTAGAGTTTGATGGCCAAATCAGCGCCCACGCCCTGAGAAGCACCAATGATGAGCGCAGTTTTACCTTCTGGCTGGAACTCGTTTGTAAAGGGCCACATGGATGAGTCTGGTACTAGAGGAAGAGAACAGCCAATTAGAGAAATTGGATAGTTCAACAGTAGATACGAAAGAAGGAGTAGACGATAATTGTTTGCCCGTTTTGCGCGAAGCTGCAAAACCAAAGAGAAGAGAAGGCGTATTTATACAAAGGCGAAGATACGGGGTCATGTGCAGTTTGGTCCTATTGAGTGTGGTAGTGTCTAATTTGGTGGGATTAGATGGTATTCACTGTTTTGGGCATATAATGATGTGGTATTGTTGCATGGTTCATTGATTTAATGTGGTACGATTGTTCATTGATTCAATGTGGTATGATTGTTCAACGCTGCTACAAGAACTAGTATGATACTCGGTTAACTATGTACATGATTACTTGGTGTATGGAGATGGAGGGATTTGAGCCTCATTGGTGGCAGGTCTGGGCTTGGTTTTGAACTTCTTCAGGCTCAAGAATTGGCCCGACTTTGAACCTTGATGGAATTCGAGGTCTCTAGGAATATTCTTCAAGTTCTGTTTGACTTCCTCACTGGTGACCTCGCCGGTTTCGGCGTCGTAGCTGAAAAACTCCTTCTTGGCGATTTCCACGGCCTCTCTGAACTTCTCTTCACCGCCTTCACGGAACTGGCATAACTTCTTGACGTTGAGACCGGTGATATCATCGAGAGGAATGTTTTGTAATTCTAAACGGGCGACGATTTTGGCGGTATACCAGTACTTCACTTCGAATTCCGAATCAACGAGCTCGAGAACTGACATTGGTGCCTTGTCTTCACCCAAACGGGGTTCGAGTTTGATTATACGGGTGAAACCATTTTTTCTATTGGCGTATCTTTTACTGAGCTCTTCGATCACCTTGGAGCCCACTTCTTTCTGGTCTGGAGGCTGCAAGAACAGCAATGCGTTGTTGAGTTGTATTCTTTCTTCTAAAGATTTGTCTTTCAATTGCTTATCCTTGATGAAAGCAGCTGAAAGGAAACTTTCGATTTTTGCTTGTGCCCTTTTGGCCTTGGCCCTTCCGGTCACGATGTACTCGTGGCGGATCAAGTTTGCCGCGAGGTTCTTATTCATCAGCTTGACGTGGCGTGCCACGTTGACATGGTGTTTTTGCAACGAAGGCATGTTGGTGGCTAATGGTGAAGACAAAATTTTCACAGAAAAATGGATTTAAAATGTCGCGCTAATTACCTGCCACTGATTTGAACTGTCTACTAAAAAACACACATTAGAGCTTGAAGAGGATGAAAGACGTAGGATTTGGAGCAGAGAGAAGTGGGCGCTAGGATTTGGAGCAGAAGAGAAGTAGGAGTCAGTAATTGAACTGAGTTTCGGAAGTAGAAAAAACTTGGAACGCATGTAACCACAAAATTTGATGCTCAGCTATGATATAGCTACAGTTCCAAATGTACATCTACATGTTTGCACATTTACATATCTACACCTCATAAAGACAACGTTTATCACTACCGATAGCTAATCAACATGTGGCAATTACTTTTTACCACTTTTCTTGATACCACCACCGACCAATGGACCACCCTTCTTGGCCTGTTGGGCCATTTCTTGTCTGGCCTTAGCGTCAGCCTTTTGCTTTTCTCTGAAGGCGATTTCGTCATCGTCCATATCAGCTTGCTTCTTCTTAGGGGCCTTTAATGGCTTGGCTTTTCCTCCTTGACGTCCAGACATTTTGTAATGAACTTGTAAAGTAAATGAAAGAGAAAGAGAAATGAGCACTGAATTATTAAATGCACTGAAAAAAGTCGCTGAGACAAATTTGCACTGAATCAACGAATTGAGAAAATTAATTAGAGCCAAACTTGTACTAGAAATGGTACGAAATGGCAAAGTTCGCACGAGAAAATGAACAGTTTCCAAAGGGTACCAGAGGCAAATTGGCACGAGAAACTGAATGGTTCGCACGAGAAACCAAATAATTCGCACCAAAAACTCGTTCCAAATATTGTAATGAGACTAAATGGTTGTTTTGCGCGCAGCAACACCTCATAAATCATGAATTTTATTTAACCGCTACTTATTAATCCCAATTGAATATCCACAAAAGCACAATCAATATGGGGATCCTTACCACTGCGGACAAGGAGAAGATCAAGCGGTCGATTCCCAAGGCCAGCAATAAGATCATCGACGCCACGGTTGCTCGATTATACGTGGCTTACCCTGATCCCACTCAGTGGAAATACACCGATTTGGTCGGGGCAATTGTGTTGGTGGACGATACCGTGGGTCACACGTTCTTTCTCAAAATGGTGGACATCTTGGGCCACCAGGGCGTGGTGTGGGACCAGGAGTTATACGTCGACTTTGACTACCACCAAGACCGTAAGTTTTTCCACACTTTTGAAACTGAAGACTGCTTGATGGGATTATTGTTTGAAGACACCAACGACGCCACCCACTTCTACAAAAGGGTCACCACACGCAACAAGCATGGCTCCAAGCAAACAGTGCAGAACAAAAACGCCATTGCCTTGAAGGAGAAGGCAGGCCCTCTGGCAGCCCAGGCCCCAGGCCCTAGAGGCGAATACGTCGACGTCAACACAGCCCAGCGGTCCCGGAGACTGAAAGGTGTGTTGTACTATGACGATGTGCCCCCTCCAGAATGGCGCTCGTTGTACGCAGACTTGGAGGCTGCCGGTATCTCAGAGGATATGATTGCCGATAATAGAGAGTTCATCAAGAGCTACATCGCCCAACAAGGTGGCCCCTTGGTGGGCTTAGAACCCCCAGTGCCTCGAAAATTCCAGCATAAAGCAGACCCTGTCGCTAGGGTCACCTCAGTGTCGTCTCTGGCCCTGACTCTGGCTCTGGCCCTGAAACTGAAGGCAAAGAAGGCTCCTCCTCCTCCTCCACCTCCTGGTCACGCTGCTGCCTCTAGTACAATGGCTTCACCCAGCCCAGATGCCACTCCAGTACCCAGTGCTCCGGTGAGCGCCAACGCCAGCTCCGTGGATCTTAGCGAGAGCTCTCCATCTCCGTCAGCGGCCTCTGCAAACTTTAAACCAGTGTTTCGCTTACCTCCTGCCACTGCGGTTCCTCCTCCAGTCTCTCATGGCGGGATTCATAATGACAACACGCCGCTTCCTCCAACTCCAGGACAGTTTTCACAGCCTCCACAGCCTCCTACCAGAGGCCCAGTGCCCCCTCCTCCTCCGCGTGCTGGCTCAAATGTTCCACCACCACCACCACGGGCCACCGGCCTCCCACCGGCACCGCCAGCACGCAACGGTGTCCCTCCTCCACCTCCTGTGCGCGGGAATGTTCCACAACAGCTGACTGGTCCACCACCACCTCCTCCTAGAGCGGCTCGTGGAGCAGCGCCACCACCGCCTCCACCAAGAGCTCTGCGTGTCCAGCCTCCACAGCAGTCACCGGGTTTTACACAGCCTTCTGTTCATCAACAGCCTCCTGTACAACAGCAGCCACCATCTATTCCTTCTCGACTTCCTCCAACTCAAACTGGTTCAGTTCCTCCACCACCACCACTTCCCCCAACTCAAACTGGTTCAGTTCCTCCACCACCACCTCTTCCTCCAACTCATACTAGTTCAGTTCCTCCACCACCACCACTTCCCCCAACTCAAACTGGTTCAATCCCTGCACCACCCCCTCTTCCTCCGACTCAAACTGGCTCAGCTCCACCACCTCCTCCACCTCTTCCGCCAAGCATGGGCTCGAACGCTCCACCTCCACCTCCGCCAATGCCAGACCTAGGTGGAGATTCTACGGCTCCATTACCAAGCGTGGACCCATCCAGAGACGCATTATTGGCTTCCATCAGAGGTGCTGGTATCGGAGCTCTTAAGAAGACAGATAAATCCCAATTAGAGAAGCCAAGTGCTCTTTTACAAGAAGCAAGTGGAAACGCTCCAGCACCTAGTGCAGCTCCTTCAGGACCCCCAGGTCAGCCAGGGACTTTGGCTGATGCTTTGGCATCTGCTCTCAATAAGAGAAAAGAGAAGGTTTCACGCAGTGACGATGAGGATGATGATGATTGGTAGATCTAAAAGAACGTATATTTGAGTAAATAGATCTTAACGCATATATAGCGTAATGAATAGATCTAAAGCATGTACAGTTAAACAAATAGATCTAGAAGGATATACAATTGAATAAATAAGCATTGGCCTTATACGTTTATATAGAAACAATTAGTCCGAAGTAATCTTGTGTGTGGGACTTTGAACGTTACTAGATTCTAGACTGTATGGTAAACAGCCAAATCTATACAAGATACGTTCAATACCATCCATACCTTTAACTAATTGGTGTAACTCAGGACCATAACTGATACGGACGTAATTGTACCAAATCACATCTTCCAAGTTGGACAAATTTTGTGGGTTGATTAAGAAGAAGAATCCAGGAACCACAATGACTTTTTCATGTAAACATTCATGAAAGAACCCAAGACAATTACTCAATTTACTTGGTAAGTGAGACAAGTTAAGCCAAAGATAGAAGGTGGAGTTTGGAATATTGCCGTGAGAGAAGTCGAATCCCATTTTAGATAATCTGGAGATGATGTAATCTCTTTTCATCTTGAAGTGGACTTGTAAAGCCATCATTTCTTCTTTCACCTTGGTTGGTTTTAAGAAATCAACGGCTGCATATTGAAATGGGGCGTTAGAGCCACCGTCCAAGAAGGAACCAGCTGAACTCAAAGCATTGATATATTCCTCAGGACCCAAGATCCAACAAATACGCCAGCCAGGTAATCGGAAAGCCTTTGTCAAACCATTAAGAATGAGAACGGGATCTTTGTTAACGTCTTCTACGTACTGAGCAGAAGAGATGGATGACCCAGAGCAATTGTCATCATAGTAGTAATGGGAGTAGAATTCGTCCATAATAAGCAAACAGCGTTCTCTGCACAAATGATGAAGTTTCTTCAACTGGCTTGGTCTCATACATTTACCAGTTGGGTTTCTAGGGTTCGATGTGAGTAAAGCAGAAACACCTCTGATCAATTCTTGCTTGATCATTTCCAAATGAACTTCGTAATTGTCAGCTTCATTGAGAGGCACTGGGATAGGGCTGAAATTCTTGAACAAGGATAACATTTCCGCGTAAGCAGTGTAGTCGGGCAAGAAGAAGGAAAGGTAACAGTCACTGATGATGGAAGCAATTCTGGTGAGACCAGCACGGCCACCTGGGACGATACACACATTCTTGTAAGTGTACTTAGAGGAACGTTTTGTCCTGTATGTTTCATTATAGTAGTTAGCGACAGCTTCACGTAATTCTTTGATACCCGCAGTAGGAGCATATTCTTTGGAATGATCGGGGACAGGGATAGATGTGGGTCTTTTAAACGAACCAGGAATGGTGTCACCGTGTTCAGGAGCACCTTGACCCAAATTTGCCCAATCATCACCGTTATCGAAGCCGTATTCATTGGCTCTTTCTGTGACCCAGAGGACACCAGTGGATGACTGTTTGGTATTCATAGCTGGTTTGTGGATTTCCTCATTGAATTTGGGTTTGGGCAAGGGGATTGGAGATGACTCACGGCCATTTTCTGATCTGGAGAGCTTTTGGATCAAATGGTGGTGTTGATGTTTCCGGTGGTGATGGCCCGAACTATTGGATGGTGGCTGGGCGGCGTGGTGCTGCTGCTGGTAAGGATTTCTGGAAGGAGCACGAGAGGAAGGCACTCCAGAATCGATCCAAGAGGAGTTGAAATGGTTTTCCCGTACGCCCGGCGAAGAGACGTTTGTTCCCGAGCCATTGAGAGAAAGAGCATCGAGAAGAGATGAAGCTGAGCGACGGAGGGAGTCAGGAAGCGTGGACTCGAGACGTTCGAATTCCAGCATCGAGTCGTCGTCAGATTCGTAAGTGGACATGATAGAGTAGCAAGACTAAGGGAAGATGAGGATATCGAGAGATGTGATTGGATACAGAGCGGAGTGTAACCGAGAGCAATTGATTTCACGGGAGATACGGATGAAGGCAAGGAGCTGGTTGGTGGTCGAGTTATAGGAATGAGAGGGAAAGGAAGTGCTTTGATAGTAAAAAGAGAGAAATAGAAAGTAGCAAGAAAAGAATGAGGAGGAAAAAGAGTTCATAAAGTGAGAATAAATGCGAGAATTAATTGGGTGAGAACGAGGCTTAATTAGCGAATAAGGGTACTTCGGAGAGAAGTGGGGATGCTACGGAGGACGAAAGTTGAGGAAGTATGATGAGGAATATGGCTTACGAGTCCAGAAGGGTGGTTGAGTGAAGGTGACGTTGGAATAGGAGAGTTAGCAAATGCTGTAGGGCAGCAAATGTAGATATCAAGGAAAATAGAGACATACATGTGAGAAAGATGTTTGAAGAATAATTGGTGATTTGGGACTGTTGATGGGTAGTAGATGACTGTTGGAAAAGGACTAACCAACAATCATCTGACGAATTGTCAGTACATGATCTAAACGATCCACTAGTCATCTACCTGTCATCTGCTAGTCATCAGCTTGTCATTCAAAGTGCAGCACATCTTCAACTGCACCACATCTTAAAGGTAATCCTATCTCATCAGAGAGGTAATCCTATCTCATATAAAGGTAATCCTATCACATCTTGAAAGTCTATCCTCACACATTCAGGAATCGCTTGAATACACTTGACTTGTACAGCCTACTACAAATTTTCACACTACAAATTTTCAGCAAATCTTCAACGTTTATGTGCGATTGCTGCAAAATACAACAGCAACTTGCCATCAAAACGCAGTGTATGAAGGAAACAGATTGGCAAGAGACAATCCCGCGACACACAGTGGAACCGTGCCAACCAATAGCTCTTCAACCGACAGTCTTAGCCCACCCGTGCCGTTACAAACATACACGGCATTCGGAGCGGAGACCGGCGTCAGCTTCCGCAAGTGTCTCACATTTTCCCGTAACGGTATCCGATCTCGGCCCACGCACCGGCACGAACGAGTGGACCGCACTGGTCGGGGTGGGCGCGCGCGCGCAGTACCACCTGGCTCCAGGGCGCACGGCGAGAACGCCGGACCCCGCGGTAGGCGCGGAACCGATCGAGAAATCGGGGCATCTCCGGTTGTTTTGTGTGGTTTGATTTGTGGGACTTGTGACTGGCTTTTTATTGTTCAAATAAAATTCCAACTACTTCTTTCTTCTCAGGTGCTGTTCTCCTTTATATTTGTTACTCAGCGTGTCGTAACGCTATACTTTTATACTTCGCTGATAGGTTGTGGGTACTCATCTTAGACACTGACGATTAACTGATCTAGAGGGTTTTTTTTTTCAGTGTTTTTTGTTAGCGCCATCATTATCCACTTCATTCACTGCAAATCTACGCCAAAGTCATCCGTATATAATTGCCTACTTCCATTCACATCTCCATTCAATTTTCTTGCACACCCCTGTCATTTTTGTCATTTTCTTGCCATTTTCTTCACTTCTTACTTTCTTTCCATCTCACAGTTATCGCAGATTGTCCTCTCACTTTACACTTTACTGACATCGCCATCTCCGAAAAACGAGCATCTACTCTTATTCTCAAACTGGCTTTCCCATGGGGCAGACACACCTGAGATCTTCATCGTCTTTCGATGAATCCCCTGTTGGCTCTCCCGAAACCAACATCCACACACTTGGCTTCTCGTTTCCTCCACTCCTCCTGCCCATCACTTCTAACGACTCGCATGTTTCCAATACTAGTGTCAATTCAACCCTTTCAAACTTCCACGATATAAATGCCATTAAGGATCACTCCTCTCAACCATTTAGCCCTCTTCTATCGTTGCCTGTCGAGATCTTGTACCAAATTATTGAACTTGTATATTACGATGACAACTCCAATTCCATCAGCTCTAATCTAGAGAAATTCTCAAACACAATCCCTTTGCTCCTGAAAACAGTTCATGAATTAAGTCTCAAATTCCTTTACAAATACGCAATCTTCAACCGCCCACATTCATTCGATAAATTCTTGGTTAATCTATTGAACCAGCCCGATATCGGGAAATATGTCGAATTCATGGATTGGCAAACTTTCACCTCCATTGGCTTGGGCAGAACTGGTCGAATGAATCAGGAAATTCAAATGGTCACTTCTGCCACCATTGCCAAAGCTTTAAGTTTGACCCCTAATTTAGTGGAATTTTTGGCAAGTGAAAACATTCAAGATGATTTGGATGTCAACGTATTGAATTTCTTATTCAACAAACTTTCGAAAATTCAAGCTTTGGATTTCTGTGGTGCATCTTCTGAAAGCTTCGCAAATGCTTTCAATGAGCTCGAAATCAATTCCGAACCAATCGTGTATCAAGGTTATGATGGCCAATACATTAAACGTCAAAATTTACAAAATTTATTTAAAATCTCATTTCATGATTGTTCAAATTTGGCTCCTCAAGTGTTTGCTAAAATACTTCCTCATTTGATGAACTTAAGACGTTTGGATCTTACGCATACTTCAATTAATTCCACCATTCTTATAGAGAATGTTTCAAAATCTTGTCGACTTACGCATTTGTCATTAGCTCGTTGCTCAAAGTTAACTACCAAAGATTTAATCAATTTTTTAGTTAACCATCCATCAGTTGCCAATGACTCACTTACCTGGCTTAATTTACAAATTGACTCCAATGTCGTCAGTCCATTGAATGATGTATACTTGTTATTCACTTTAAAGCATATTAAAGCTTCGAATTTGAAGTATTTGAATTTGGGAGGGTTACCCGTTAACAAAACATGTCTTCATATAATAAAATTGAGATTTCCAAAACTTGAAAGTCTCACTGTTTCTTATACACCAGCTATTGATGTTAATGACTTGAATGAATTTCTCAAAGACAACACCCTGATTAAAAATTTGGACTTCACCGGTTGCAAGCTTAATAGAGGCGACATAATTAACTTATTGAAGACCAATTTTTACTCGTCCCAATTGGTGAGTTTCGAATTCGATTACAAATTATTATATGAAGTGACCACGGGGACTTATATCAAAATCGAACCCTACCAACAATCATTTACTGATCCAACACTACCTCATGTGTGGAAATTTTATGATAACGAAGGAAGAAGAGCATGGATTTACAAAGTTGATGAGCAGGATCCACAATACAAATCGATTCTCAATAACCCCATTGGTTCCAAATATAACCTGTACCAACCAAACTCAAATTTGGTGTATTATGATTTGGAGACAGGACGCAAAATCGAAACCAAAGTCAAGAAGCCCGACTTTCTCAAGTACCCTTCGCGGAAGATCAACTGTTCCATTGGTTATTACAATTTGAACACCGTCAAGAAGAAGAAGTACTTGAAAGACGAGCTAACTGAAAGTGTTTGGCCGGTTGAATTCAGTCAACGAGGCATTTATAATTATTACTCCTTGAACATCAAGTAGTATCACGATCTGATGAACGTAATTTATTGAGAAATGTAGTTAAATGTAATGGTCGGTCAACTGGTAAAAATCTAAATGGTCAAATTGGACAAAACCGTCAAAACGGTCAAAACAACCAAAATAGTCAATTGGTCCAATGTCCTAGTCAAGATAATATCACGATTTGGAACTGAAATTCGATGTACTTGTAGTATTTAGACAAAACTACAGACACAAAATTAACTCTGATGCATGCATAAGGTACTGATTGATTCAATTTTTTGAGTCAAATCAATAAACTTCATGTTTGACTCAAAGTGCAAGTTATTTTTACATCATCATCATCAGAATCCCCACTTGAGCCAGAATGTCATTTCTCGGTAGTCTCGGTATACGGGAACCATGTTTCACTGAGAGACAGGAGTTGGAGCGATTTTTCATGTGATGCGAGCATGGGTACTGCTCGGTTAAATAAGCGTGGGGTAAATGGAGCTGAAACAAATTCACTACTACTTCTTTTTCTACCCAATTGCAACAAGTATGCCCAAAATCACAGAAGTAAGAAACCCCATTGATGTTGAAGGTCTCAAGAAGTACCTCGGGAATATCCCAGATTCACCCCAAACTTCGCTTGGAGCAAACGCTCTTCCCAAGATCAATAGTGCCAAACTTGAAGTGAAGCAGTTCACATTTGGCCAGTCCAACCCTACATACTACCTTGAGGACCCAACTACCAACACGAAATTAGTGCTCAGACGGAAACCTTCGCCCAACAACAAGCTTGTTTCCAAGTCCGCGCATGCTGTGGAAAGAGAGTTTCACATCTTGAATGGAATCAGCATTTGCAATGAGAAATCCAATAAGAAAGTTCCAGTTCCCAAGGTCCATCTACTCTGTGAGGACGAAAATGTCATAGGCTACGTCTTTTACGTGATGGAGTACGTTGACGGTCGGCAAATAGTGAATCCCGGCTTGCCCGGTGTGGACGCCGCTGAATCTAGCGATTATTGGAACTCCATCATGGATGTCATTAGCGCCATCCATTCTTTGGACACTAGTCTATTGGTGGAACATCTTCCAGCATCACATTTTCCCCAGTTCCAACCCGAGAAGTTGAAAAAGACCGGAGGTGCCACCTACTTCCAGCGTCAAGTCAAGACATTGACTGGGGTGGCCAATTTGCAACTGAAGACAGTGGACCCCATTCCCAACTTTGATAAGCTCTGCCAATGGATATTAACACAGGCGCCAGCGGACCCTTCAAAGCCGACGTTGATTCACGGTGATTGCAAGATTGATAACTTCTTGTTCGACCACAATTCGTCGAAAGTCGTTGCTGTGCTCGATTGGGAACTCTGCACTTTTGGCCACCCGTTGTTTGACCTCGCTAACTTCTTGCAGCCATTCCAGTTGCCCAACAAGCTCAATCTACTTCTCTTCAAACCATACAAAACCGACATGGGCCGTGAAAAGCCCAACTCCTTGAAAGAAGTCTACGAAAAGCTAGAACTCTACCAGCAGAAACTCGGACATCCCTGGAAAGAGGGCGACGTTAAAAACAATCCGCAGGACACTTGGCACGCTGGATTCGTGTTTGGACTTTTACGTCTCTGTGTGATTTCCCAGGGCATAGCCATGAGAGTAGCCAAGGGCAGTGCTAGTTCTGCTGATGCCACCGGGTATGCGAGGTTATACCCATTTCTACTGCAATTGGCGCAAGAAACCATCCGCCAATTTGAAAGACAGTCCAATTTGTAAAGACTGTTTCCATAATCAATATTTATTTCATGAATCTATGTAGTTTGCAACCAATTAGCGTTTCGTCGTGATATCGAGTCTTTTCAATTACGTATCTTGGTATACCCTCCCTTTATGAAACTCCCCAATTATCACTCGAATTTCCACCAATTACCTCTCTGGTAGGAACCGTTTTTCATAAACACCCCAGATTGTCTTTTCCGTTAATATAACTTTTCAATTATGGGCTTTTTTCAATCTTCTCAATTATACCTTTTTTCTTGTTATTTCTCAATATTCTTCCATAAACTATTTACTCTTTCTCCTATAACTTTACAACATGCCTCTTGTTGCTCTCAACACAGCTTCCGACGCGGCTATAGTTCGTTGTCCGTTCTCCGAATGCAACACGCGGTTAATACCACTCAAGGCCGTGGTCGAAAAGCAGGTACTGGTTGAAAACTCGCCTGAAATGATTACGCTCAAAGACCAGGAACCAAAGCCCAAGACAGAGTTCTTCCAGGTCAATGATGTGTGGGACTTTGACAACATCGGTGTGTCGAAGCCAGCCGGCGACTTGGCACATCCCTCCATTAAACTGTCCCAAGGAAACTTGGACTTCAAGATCGAAAGACTCTTGGTGTGCAGCGAATGTGACAGAGGCCCCTTAGGGTTTGCGGGCCATTTGGACGGCGATACCGACATCAAGAACTTGAAGTGTTTCTTGAGTTGCGACAGTGTTGTCTACGACGTTTGATACGGGTCATGGTCATACGTGTACATATAAATAGTGAATGAGATCTAAATCTTGACCTGTGGTTTCAAGTCTTTGGCAATCCCCAAGCCAATGTGTCTGGCAAACGTCATGGTGGCAATCATGGGGTTGACCCCGCTGGCGGTGGGCATGGTACTGGCATCGGCCACGTAGATATTCTTGCATTCGAACAACCTTCCTTTGGCGTCAGCAGCTCCATAACGAGGTCCTTTTCCACTTATACGGCAAGATGACATTTGATGGGCGGAACCGTATGCCGTGCCGTACGAATCCAACGGTTTTGAAGCGACAAGCTTGCGCCAGGCAACAAAGTCTTTGTCACTAAGAGAACGTTCGTTTTTTGGCGTATTGCTCTTGAATGAAGGCACCCCGTCATGAGGATGGATGATTTCAATGGCTCCTTCAACATACAAGATGTCTGCGCTAGTGAGACATGATTGCAACAAGGCATTTCGATCAAACTTGGATACTGAATAGTCCACCACCAAGGCATCTGGCCGTTGCTTATCGTACGTAACAGCACCGCTACCCTTGTCCCTGGTGACGACTAAGAGTGCGGCCATATGGTCATACTTGAGAGCGTCCCGTCTTGCCTTGTCACTGGATTTCCACGGATTGAACAATGCTTCGAGTGATGGTGTGTGCAAGATGGTTTCAATCTTGGCCCCATGGGCCTTGCCATCGATGTCATCCGTCTGGGTGCAAACAGAGGTCAAAATGGCCTTTTCGTGGGGTTTTGCTGAAACGTCCTGTCCAAAATCACCAAGCACCACTGTTACCGGATGTAACTTCAAGTTTTTGCCAATGTGTCTGTTTTTGAAGCCTGATTTCTGGAGAAGAACTGGCGTTTGAAGTGAACCTCCAGCTACAACAAACTTCTTGGGCCCAGTGATGGTGAAAACACGATCCGTTCTTAAATCTCTGCAAAGGACTCCATGAGCTTTCCCGTCCTTGTGTAAGATCTCATCTACGTGAACTTGGTCCATGAATTGACTGCCATTGTTGGCTGCCTCCTTCATCCAACAAACTGGACCACTTTGTTTGACGCTGTGCTTGCATCCGAGGTAGCAGTACCCACAGTCGTGGTTGGAATGGTGGCCTGTGTTCTGCGGAACCGGTTTGGCCGTGTAACCACACTTTTCCGCCCCATTCAAGATTATTTCGTTGGAATATGAATGGTTGATGTTCTCGGTGTTGGAACCCATCTGATTATAGACATAATCCATGCAATCGTCAAAGTGTGCCGTGGCAGCCCACTCTAGTCCATAGTCTTCATACCACTCCTTCCTTACTTTGAATGGAACTTTGAGCGATGCCAACCAGTTGACAGTAGACCCTCCTCCAAAAGTTGAAGCCGCTAAAATGAACAATTCCTGACTGGTAGTTGGGATCTTGCCTCCGTTTTCATACAAGTTTCTCATGCCTTCGAGTTCTGTGAAGTCGAATTCGTCTGGCCGGTAATACTTCCCTTTTTCTAGTACCAATACACGATAACCTTCTTTGGAAAGTGTGTGAGTGACCACGCCAGCCCCTGACCCAGATCCAATCACTATAGCATCAATATTTGGAAGGTGAAGCTCGCTGCCCGTTGTAGGAGGATCCATCATGGTGTAAGTGAAATCGTCCTTTTCTTGATCTTCGTAAAGTGACTGCTTGACATCTTTCAAAGGAGAATTGATGAAGTCGTGGTGAATCTCGGGTGCAAGTTTCAAAATCAAAGAAATTGTCACTGAATAGAACAGCCTGAATAGTCTTCGCTTGCCTGCTACGGGAGAATCACGCCATGACCTCAATAAATCTTCTCTTTCAGCCAAGGTCATATCGCGAACCAAAGTAAGGGAGTTTGTGAGTGGAGGGGCTAAGATTCTCAGGTTCAAAATGAAACAAAGAACTTTAAGTGTTTTGACAGTTTTGATAGAACTCGTTTCGAAGAGGCCTTCAATACCCTGAAAGAACTCCGGGTAGTCTGAAGGTTTGGTGAAGCACCTAGTATATTCTGCTATACGGTCTTCAGGCACATTAGGGAGAACCAGGCGGACGTTATCAGGAGTAGTTTCGTGCCATACGCCGTCACAGAGGAGAACGAATGTCTCCAAATCTTGTTTCGTGGGAGTGGTTGAGATCATGGCTTCAATAGGATTTTGCGGCCGTTTGCGTTCTGTCGATCAAATTGATAAGTAGCCGAAAAATTCCTCTACAGACTGATTTGGCGTGTATTTCCGGTTATGATAGCCTGTACCACTGTGAACAAGTATTTTTTCCAGCTATCCCTTAATATAAATACTTGATTTCTCAATCATGTGAAAATTGACCTATCGTACGATAGACTCGACATGTATTCCCGCATACACCTTCGGAGATACCCCTGATTGTGTTTTGCTGTAGATGATTACAGGATGCGATCTCCTCATTCGAACAACAACGTGTGGCGGTGTTTCACGGTAGACAATTTCATAATAATTTTGCAGCAATTTGAGTGTGCGAGAAGACTGATCCGATAGATTGAACATTATCACTAGAGAGAGCTCATTGAAAAGAAATTGAGTCGTATGAGAACATTTCAAATCTAATGGTCGAGTCGTATGAGACTATCTCAGATCAGACGGATATCGAGTCGCATGTGATGTCGTATCAATGTATATCGAGTCGTATGTGTTGTCGTGCCAAAAGTATATCGAGCATACGGGACGATATGTTTGTTAGACAACGTTACCTACAGAGCAGTGATTGTAAATAATTGGGAAGTAAAATTCATAGTATCGTAGCTTAGATTTTGACTTGCGGCTTCAAGTCTTTTGAAATACCCAAAGCGGTATGTCTGGCAAAAGTCATGGTGGTAATCATAGGATTGGCACCACTGGCGGTGGGCATGGCACTGGCATCGGCCACATACACGTTCTTGCACTCAAAGAGTCTTCCTCTGAGGTCAGCTGCACCGTATCCTGGACCTTTACCACTGATACGACAAGACGACATTTGATGGGCGGAACCGTATGCTGTGCCGTATGAATCCAAAGGATACGAAGCGGCAACCTTGCGCCAGGCAACATAGTCTTTGTCATCAAGAGAACGCTCGTGTTTTGGCTTGCTACTCTTGAATGAAGGCACCCAGTTGTGTGGGTGAATAATTTCAATGGCTCCTTCAACATACAAGATGTCTGCACTGGTGAGACACGATTGCAACAAAGCATTTCTGTCGAATTTTGAAACGGAGTAGTCAAGAACCAACGCGTCGGGACGACTAGGGTCGTACGTAATGGACCCACTACCTTTGTCCCTGGTGATGATCAACATGGCAGCCATATGATCGAACTTGAGACAATCAGCTCTAATTTGGTCACTGGACTTCCATGGGTTGAACACAGCCTCAATAGATGGAGTGTGCAAGATGGTCTCAATCTTGGCACCATGTGCTTTGCCATCAATGTCGTCAGTATGTGTACAGACTGAAGTCATGATTGATTTTTCGTGTGGAGTGGTGGAGATGTTTTGGCCAAAGTCACCAAGAACGGTGGTGACTGGATGTAACTTCAAGTTTTTACCAATGTGCTTGTTCTTAAAGCCTGATTTTTGAAGAAGAACTGGTGTTTGAAGGGAGCCTCCTGCGACAATGTACTTCTTGGGGCCGGTGATGGTGAAGGTGTCATTGGTTCTCATGTCACGACATAAAAGCCCGTAAGCTTTGCCTTTTTTGTGCAAAATTCGTTCCACTAGAACTTGGTCCATAAACTGGCTTCCCTTTTTAGCCGCGTCTTTCATCCAACAAGCGGCAGATCCTTGTTTGATTCCGTATTTGCAGCCAACATAGCAAAATCCACAGTCATGGTTGGGATGACCACCAGAATTTTGAGCGACTACAGAGGCAGCGTAACCACATTTTTCAGCTCCCTTCAAGAGAATGTCATTGGAAAAGGAGTGGGTGATATTGCTGGTGGAGGCACCCATTTGTTGCCAAACGTAGTCCAAACAAGCGTCATACTCAGAGGTGGCTACCCATTCCAAGCCGAAATCGTCGTACCATTCTTTTCTGACTTTGAAAGGAGTCTTGAGACTTGCCAGCCAATTGACAGTAGAGCCACCTCCAAATGTAGAGCCAGCCAAAACGAAGATTTCCTGACTCGTGGATGCCACAGCGCCGGATTTCTCGTACAAGTTGGTCATACCTTCATATTCGGTGAAGTTGAATTCAGAGGGGCGGTAGTACTTGCCCTTTTCCAACACCAACACACGGTGGCCATCTTGGGCAAGGGTATGGGTGGTGACACCGGCACCAGATCCAGATCCAATGACGATAGCGTCAATGTTGGGCAAGTAGAGCTCGTTGCCGGCTTTGGGAGGGTCCAACATTGAGTAGACAAAGTCGTCCTTCTGTTGGCCCTCATAAAGGGATTCACGAAGGTCAGACAGTGACAAGTTTATTAACTCATTGTGAATCTGAGGAGAGAGTCTCAAGATAAAAGCAATGGTAAGAGAGTGGAACAACTTGAACACTCTTCTTTTTGCAAGAAGCGGCGAATCACGCCAAGATCTCAAAAGATCCTCTCTTTCAGCCAAGGACATGTCACGAACCAAGGTGAAGGAGTTAGTAAGAGTCGGGGCAAGAACTCTCAGGTTCAACACAAAGCAAAGAACCTTTAACGTCCTAGTGGCATTCACAGGGTTGGTGTTGAGAAGATTCTCGATTTCCAGGCGAAACTGGGGCATATCTGAAGGTTTAGTGAATGTTTTGACGTATTCTTGAAGTCGTTCCTCGGCTACATTGGGGAGCACCGAGCGAATGTTTTCTGGGGTGGTTTCATGCCAAATACCATCACAGAGAAGGAGGAACGTATCCACGTCTTCAGCAGAAACAGTGGTTGGAATCATTATCTGGAGCTGAATATGGTAGAATTAATGACAGTTTGCAATCAAAATTAAACGTCGGATTGCCTATAAAATTAGACGCTCAACGGGTATTTAGTGACGGGTGTTGATGTCTGAGTGAAGCTTCAATTTATTTATGTTTGGGTGAACAAATTTCAATATTACTTTCAAATCCAATATCTATTTAGAGGCAGGATTGGTCAGATTTAATGTCTGTAAAATAAGCAGATGTGGTGAGATTTAAACTCCATTTTGTAGATTTCCCTGCCGAATCAACCCCACCATCGCGAGAAATTTGGCTTGTGAAATTTTAATGTGAATGTTAACTATGAACCGAAAAGCTTAAATGACAACTGTGAATTGTGAAATGTGAGATTTATCAGGTGATTATGAACGTGTTAGTTGATCCTTGGCTGGGATGGAGTGTATGATGGAAGTCCTGTCACATTCACTGATAACCGAGCTACAATTGGCATCACATACTTTGTATATTTATTTTACGTTTTCTTGTTAAACCTATGTAATCGTATCGACCTATCGTAACAAACAAATAATCATGAGTCATCAACAGTCCTCATTATATCTTCCACCTTCACAATATACTCTTTGGTTGTATGATTTTGCAGTCTCATGCAAATTTTTCGGACTTGATTTTTTTTTGGTTGCAATCTCATGCGTTTTGCAATTATTTGGGTTTGCATGGCTGTGATTTTCTCTTTAAATAATTTAAGACTTCGTTTTCTTTAAATAACTTGAGACTTTGTTTAATGGCTTCTCTTTTCCAAAACGTCAAGGTTCTCGGAATCGCCAGTGTCATTTTCATTTTCATGCTCGTTGACAATTGCTCCGCTCTCATACTCAAGATGGAACTTCTCGAGAGCATAATCACGAGCTCTCCAAGCTGGAACTTCGAATAAATGATCCATTGCTTCCAATGGAACACCTTTGGTTTCGGGATAGAAAAAGAAAATGATCAATGGAGATACGGTGGAACAAGCGGCAAACAAAAGGTAAAGACCATACCCGATTGATTCGAATGCTTGACCTGTCCATCTACCCATAACGAAAGCCCAAAACCAATTGGAAGCAGCATTGATGGCTTGAGTTAAAGTTCTGATGTCTTGGGAGAAAATCTCGGAGTTGATGACCCAAGGGGTACCATTCCAACTCAGACCATAGAAAAAGGTCCAAATGTATAACATTGCGAGTGCAGCACGTCCACCGTTATCTAAAGTAGTATCACCAGCAGCCAAACGAGCAGAGGGATTGGCTATTTTGATGTAAGCGCCAATATAATAAAAGGCAATGGCACAAGGTGCAGCGAGAGTCATTAAAGCGGTTCTACGACCGACCAAATCAACAACAAAGAAGATCCAGAATAAAGAAGCAACAGCCTTGATTATACCGAAAATACCAGTTGAGAGAAGTCCAGCATTAGTACCACTTATACCGAAAGATTTGAAAATAGTTGGAGAATAATAAGTAACTGCGTTGATACCGAATCCATTTTGCATTATGAATAATGAAGTAGAAAGGACCAAACGGTATAAAATTTTCTTGGTTAATATAGCTTTGAACGGAGCGAAAAAGCCACGACCAATTCTCAAATATCTTTCTTCGATATCAGTAGTGATAGTTTCGAATTCATGAATTGAGAATGGGTGGTCTTCGGATAACATTCTAAGCGAAGCCAAACTTTTCCTTGCTTGATCGTATTTACCACGAGCAATAAGAAATCTTGGAGATTCTGGGAGGACACAAGCACCAGCCCAGAACATAGCAGAAGGAATCAATTGAATGGCAAATGGGATTAACCATTGTTTTCTCAGATTGGGGATGTTACGTAAAACCCCATAATTGATCCAATAACCAATAATCCCACCAATTTGCCATGAAAATTCCCAAGTACCAACCAACTTACCTCTAATAGAGACAGGACTGATTTCTGATACATAGATGGGGGCCAAACCTGAGCAACCTCCCACACCAAGACCAGTTAAAACTCTACCAGCATAAATAGGGCCCAAACCCCTATTTGAATCTGCTGCTAATGAAATAGCTGCACCGAATGTAAGGAAAAATCCAGATATGATAAGCCCCATTTTCCTACCGACGAGCTCGCCAACAGGGTACATGAGTAAAGCACCAAAAAAAGCACCAGCTTGGAAAACTGAAACCACATTGGCCAGAATAAGGGTCAGTTGAGTTGGTGACATTTTGTCCATGCCAAACTCACTTTGGAAACTGGTCAAAGCAACAGTGCCACCAATGAACCCAGCGTCATAACCAATAATGATAGCAGCTGCGGCGGCTGTAACAGCGGTAGCCACCACTTTCCAGTTATAAATTTCCTGGGGTATTGGAATGGCTCCGTCGTCGTCGTGCACGGATTTCACCGACATGGTGTCACCAGCATGTTCAACGCGTCTTCGGACTTTATGGAAAACGTTCATCTTGAAGAAAACACTCATCTTTGGTCTGGTACTGGGGTTTATTTATATTGTTACCAATAAAGAACAAAGTTTGCTCGAAGACTTTTTTTTTCACTGTCGATGCGAAAATCTTGACTCAATCTGATCCCAACAATGCATATTGCGGGGATCTCATCTAGAGATATACCTTATCTAGAAACTGATAAGCCTCGAGTTTGCACATCTGCCTCTTCCTCTAGTCCTCCTTCTGGGGGGAACGGCTCTTACTTCCGGGAACCAAGCTCTGGCCAATCAGAGGCGGGATAAGTCCCCGCCATTTGGCTCGGTGCACGGGCCTGTGGATGATGACATATCCGGGGTACCGGGTTCTCAACCAAAAATACTCCCAAAACGGTTCTCCGGTTAAATTCTTTACCGTAAAATTTTGTAGCTTGGCTGAAGTAGGCTGCTTGGCCCCGGAAAACGCTCCCACACGATGCCCGGACGCTGACTGCCTCTGGCGGACGGCCGGAGAGGGGGCAGGAAGAAGCCAGCGACACGAAATTTCTGGATCCTTATGTAAGTGCTTATGTAAGTGTGCGCAGGTGGCATGATCATTCGACATTCTCGGTTATGTAATCGCTTATGTAAGTGAAGTTATGTAATTTGTTATGTAAGCGCCATTACATGAGATTACCTCAGCGCTAAACGTACTACTCCATGGAATCAATCCAGCAGTATTCGTCCGATTCCGACTCTGATCTGGACCCAACCGACCCATCTGTTCTCTCCCACGACGCCGGCCACAATTCTGCTGTCACCGAACCCGATTCCGTCCCCGACATTCTCTTCTACAACGTATATTCTGAAAACTTCTCACAGAACCAGCACAACATGGCCAGCTGCTTCGTTTACATCAACTGGCGCCCTCTGACCCGCGTGCTACAGCAGCTCAAGCGCGTCTCGGACGCTGCTCTCGACGGGCTCCAGAGACACGACCCCTCGTTGCACGCCCGCTACCGCTGGGCGTTGTACGGTTCGCCAGCCACCAGCAAATATGGCCGCTTCAGCGTCAACAATTTGAAAAACTTCCGAGACCATCACATTACCATGTTCGCCAATTTGAACGGGCCAAAGCACAAGGTGGACCAGTTCGTGGAAAACATAGGACTGGGTGCCAAAAGCTTGACGGTGCCGTCGCAGATGCTCGTTTCCGACAGTCTGAATCCAGTGGACCAATTGCTCTTTGCCGGGGGTGGCACCAGCACGAAAAAATGGCTTCTGTTTGACGTGGGGCCCCAGCTTTCTGTTTACCGCAATGCCATCAGCAAGTCGGTGTTTCTCGCGTTCGATCTCCACGCTCCGCCAGGGTCTCCCGCTCTGGACTTCTTGAAACAAGTCAGGTCCATGGTGGCCTCTCAAATGGACCTTCTCGACCTTTCCACGGGGAAATTCTCTCGTGAAAGCACCCTCAAATACGTGGAAAACATGAAGTATCACGTAACGCTTTCCGTGGGCGAGTTGAAGAATGTCAATGCGGTCAATAACAGCGACTTGGCTCGCCTCAAGCGCTACTTAGCCACATGTGATGTCTCACTGCTTCTCCGTGACGTCAAGGTCAATGTTGATTCCCTTTCCGTCGATTGCATTGGTCTTAATCGGGCCAAAAACGAGTTCAAGTTGCCCTTAGACAGATAAGATACTCATTCACAATAGTCACCACTATCCTCCCTTACATCCCCCTTGAGACTTTTTCCTCCACACAAAAGTTGTTCCCCTACCAGTCAGCTACCCGCATATACCCATCTCATCGACGACTTAGCAAATTCATAAAATTACCATGTTTTGCCAATCCATTTGATTAAACGCCATGAGATTTTAACTTAGATTCCCACCGTGCATCTGCGTGCGCGCTCGCACTAGCCCGCCTCGGCACGCCCACAGGGCGCCCGGTGCGCTGGGCCGGGGAGGCCGGACCCACCTCTGGCTGTGTTCGCCCACACTATTTATTCTAAGCATAGACAAACACACTGCATTAACGGTATCTCCAATGTAGCTCAACGAATGCTTCTAACTGGCACTTGTAGGTTGGTGATTTGAGCCCACTCCCTCGTCTCTTCTTATTCTCCATTTTAGCCACTCTGCACATTCTACTTATTCTGTTCATTCTCACACGATTCGAGCCTTGACAAATTATTTCCTTCTAGAAATGCGATATTCATAAGAAATGCGATATTTCCCAGTGGAAACCTGGAATCAAATCAGAACCATCTATTACATTTTTCATGTCAAAACGCCACGACAAGCAAATTGAGCGCCAGCTTATCGACATTGTCAACAGCAGAGGCAACGATAACAAGTGTGGCGAATGCGGAACGTCGTATCCCACATGGGCCTCGTGGAATCTCGGGATATTGCTATGTGGCCGGTGTGGTTCCATTCATCGTCGTGTTCTCTCGTCTGGTCCGGACGGAAGACCCATTTCCAAGGTCAAATCATTGACTTTAGACCACTGGACCACCGACCAGGTGGAGAACTTGCGCCGCATTGGTAATAAACGGGCTAAAAAGAAGTGGAATCCGAAAAAGTACCCGTTTCCCTTCGACGACGACGACAACGGGCCCATTGAAGATTTCATTCGCGACAAATACGTGTTGATGCGCTTCCGTGACGACAAGGACCCGCGTGACTACGATGACAAGTTTGCCCGCTATTCTGACGACAGTTTTTCGCCATCCTCCGCAGGGTCCCGACCCAGTCTGGCGGCCCGGCTGCGTCTGGGGCTGACCATTGGCAGACGTCTGCGCCTGGGGCTGGCAGTGGGCTCGGGCGCGGGCGCGCGGGCCGTGCCGCAATTGACCCACCGTGTGCCCACTCCGCAAGAACGCTCACAGTACCTGTACCAGGCCAACAAGATCCGCAGTTATGGCTATACTGATGGCGATGCTGTTTTGGAAAGTTTGATATTGAGTAATGGCCTGTTGGAATTGGCTCTTGATATTTTGGACAAGGATGCTCAGATGAACCCTCAAAAAACCGAATTGCCTCCACAATTACCGAAAAGACCTAGCACGAGCAGTGCCAGCGTTGGTACCAGTGCCACATCGTACCTGGCAAATAATCCAATGGCTCTGTTGGCCACCGGCTCAGCCCAAACGGGATCTCAGAGCGACTGGTGGAACGCCAATCAAGCCAATGCCCAGTTCATGCCCGCCGCCACTGGCCAACCTCAGATTTACCAGTACACTGATCCAGTCACGGGTCAAATCTCTTACGTTGATTCGAATGGCCAGCAGTACTTGGACCCCAGCAACCCGCAACACCAGCAGATGTTGCAACAACAGACCAATCCTCAACTTGTGGCCCAGCAGACCAACAAGCAAAACATCTTGTCGCTCTATAATCAGCCTGACCAATTTAGTACAAATCGCGTGGGCAAAGTAGACCCGCTGCAACCACCTCTGGCCCAGCAATCTCAATTCCAACAACTCCAGCAACAACAGCTCCAACAACAGCAACTCCAACAACAGCAACTCCAACAACAACAACTTCAACAACAACAACTTCAACAACAGCAAACCGCACAGTTCGCTCCACAATTCACGGGATTCCAACTGGCTCCTCAGCCAGGATTCCAGCAGGGGTTTCAACAAACTCCCCTGCCATATGGCCAACAAGGATTTCAACAAGGTGGCTACTTTGCCCAGCCTCAACCAGGCCAATTCCAGTAGCTGTGCAAATATGTCCAATGAACACTATACCTAGCAAGCTGTAGGCCTACGTCATTATCGACAGTCAAATCCCATTACGTACCAAATTGTATTGCTCTGAATTACTTGATTAAGATTGTAGTTCACTAGTCAGCCATGAACTAAATATCGAAAACACCATGATTTCAAGGTGTCTCTTTATAGCTCCAGCTAAAGAATTCAATGCGAAAATGGAAATCTCCGTCAACTCTTTACCATATTTTTAAACTTCTTGAAACCTTCTCTACGTAACCTTTTGTTCTACTAAACATACTTCTGCCTTAGCCGCTTTTACTTCGAACATTTCACCAGTGTCTGACGATTGAAGTGGATGCAAAAAAATGCCTTCAGCCAGATTCGAACTGACGATCTCCTCATTTCCATTCGTACTGGTGCACGGATTTACTAGTGAGGTGCCTTACCAACTTGGCCATAAAGGCTTTTCATGTGCTTCCCTGTTGTCATTTATCACCTCCCACCAAGATCCATTACCCACCAATTACCTGTGAAAACGGCGCGAACTTGTTAGCAGGGTGCCTCTCTGAGGCGGAAGTTGGTGCCTCTCTGAGGCAGGAGCTATGTACTAATTGAGACGAATTTCTCGAGAGGCGCCTTAGTTTGCCTCACCAACTTGGCAATAAAACCTCTGTTAGTGAAAACGTGTTCGGAGGCCAATCCGTCTCCCCTACCGTTTTCCGATGTAACCTTCCTTGGGCACCCTCTCAAACTTGGTCTTTCCCAGGTTACCGTTGCTTCCGACAAGATTTGACATTTTTGTAGCACCATTCTGAGTTTTCCGTGAAATACCCATGGAAACCAGATGCAAGCGATTCGCCTACATTGTGACCAATAAGTGATCACCATACCATTCACACCTGCTATCAATTACATCTACTCGTCTTATGTAAGCTTCAATTTGAGACGAAATTTTTTGTGTGTGCTTATGTAATTCCGCGACCCGAGAGTGTCGCATCTCATCGAGAGTTCTAGATCATTCTGGCATATTCCCGCATTTTCCAGGCTCTGGCCGTACGATAATTACTCCCGTATATAAATGGACTAAGACCCACATATTCGATTCAACTTCAACAACTAATCACAATGGATGAAACTCAATTTACTGATAATGCATTGAACATTATACAAACTGCCAACCAATTGGCAAAGGAGAATGCTCATACGCAGTTAGTTCCATTGCACTTTTTGGCAGCAATGGTGCCAACTGATGACGAGAATTCCACACCATATTTGAAGACATTGATTCAAAAGGGAAGATTCGACTGGGCTGCTTTTGAAAGAGTCGTCAACAAGCATTTGGTGAGATTGCCATCTCAAACTCCTGCTCCTGATGACATAAGGCCAAGTTATGCAGCTGGTCAAGTGTTAACCAAAGCCATAAAGATCAAGGCTCAACAGAAGGACAATTATGTGGCCCAAGATCACATTTTGATGGCCTTACTTGAAGATAGCTCCATCAAGGATATCTTCAAAGAAGCAGGAATTAATACAGAAACTATCAAGTCACAAGCCATTGAATTAAGAGGTAGTCAAAGAATCGACTCCAGACAAGCTGATTCCTCTTCTACCTACGAATTCTTGAACAAATACTGTGAAGACTTGACTGAAAAGGCAAGAGAAGGTAAAATCGACCCGGTTATCGGTAGAGAGGAGGAAATTAGAAGGGTCATTCGTGTTTTGGCAAGAAGGACCAAATCAAATTCCGTTCTTATAGGTGAAGCCGGTGTCGGTAAGACTTCAATTGCTGAAGGTGTTGCTCAAAGAATCATCGACGGTGATGTGCCCAATGTCTTGGCTAACTCTAGGCTTTTTGCTCTTGATTTGGGTGCCTTGACAGCTGGTGCCAAATATAAAGGTGAATTTGAAGAAAGAATGAAAGGTGTTCTTAACGAAATTGAAAAATCAAAGGAAATGATTATTTTATTCATCGACGAAATCCACATGTTAATGGGTGATGGTAAATCTGATGCTGCCAACTTATTGAAACCAATGTTGGCCAGAGGTACTTTACACTGTATTGGTGCCACTACTTTCTCAGAATATAGAAAGCATATCGCCAAAGATGGTGCATTTGAGAGAAGATTTCAAAAAATTGACGTTCCTGCTGCCACTGTTCCTGAAACTGTGGCTATCTTGAGAGGTTTGCAACCAAGATATGAAATTCACCACGGTGTTCGTATCTTAGATAGTGCATTGGTCACTGCTGCTCAATTGGCCTCAAGGTACTTAACTTATAGAAGCTTGCCAGATTCTGCAGTTGACTTGATTGATGAAACTGCCGCTACTGTTGCAGTTGCTCGTGACTCCAAACCGGATGAATTGGATTCTTTGGAAAGAGAATTGCATCTCGTTGAAGTTGAAATCAACGCTTTGGAAAGAGATGTTGAAACCGATGCTGACTCCAAGGACCGTTTGGAACTTGCCAGAAAGAAACAAGCTGAATTAGAAGAGAAACTTGGTCCTTTGAGAGAAAGATTCAATCAAGAAATGGCAGGACACGAGCAATTAATCGCAGCTAAAAGAAAGTTAGACGAATTGGAGATCAAAGCACAAGATGCTGAAAGAAGACATGATACCGCCACCGCTGCTGATTTGAGATACTTCGCTATCCCTGATGTTGAGAAACAAATTAAAGAACTTGAGGTTCAGGTAGCCGAAGAAGAAGCCAACGCTGGTCCTGATGTTTTGTTAAAAAATGTTGTTAGTTCCGACCAAGTTGCTGAAACCGCTGCCAAATTGACTGGTATCCCAGTGACCAAATTGACACAAGCTGAAAACTCCAAGTTGATCAACATGGAGAAAGAACTCAGCTCAGCTGTTGTTGGACAAGGGGATGCTGTGAAATCCGTTGCCAATGCCATCAGATTGACTCGTTCAGGTTTGGCTAATCCTAACCAACCAGCATCATTCCTTTTCCTTGGATTATCTGGATCTGGTAAAACTGAATTGGCCAAGAAAGTTGCTGGCTTCTTATTTGCAGATGAAAGGGCCATGATAAGAATTGACTGTTCTGAACTAGGTGATAAATGGTCAGCATCTAAGTTGTTAGGTGCCGCACCAGGTTATGTTGGTTACGAAGAAGGGGGTATCTTGACAGAAGCTGTTTTACGTCGTCCATATTCAGTGATTCTTTTTGATGAAGTTGAAAAAGCTGCACCTGAAGTTTTGACTGTTTTGTTACAAATTTTGGACGATGGTAGGGTTACCTCTTCTCAAGGTAAAGTCATTGATTGTTCAAATGCTATTATAATCATGACGTCTAACTTGGGAGCTGAATACATCAATGCTTCCAAGGGCAGCAAGGTTGATAGTGAGACAAAGGAATTGGTGATGAATTCGGTAAGAGCTCATTTCAGACCCGAATTTTTGAACCGTATTGCTAGTACTGTTATATTCAACCGTTTATCCAAGAAAGCCATCGGCAAGATTGTGAAGATCAGATTGAATGAAATTCAACAAAGATTTGCTGCCAATGGTAAGACATTGAGCTTAGAATTGGATGACGGAGCCTTGGAATATTTGTGCAAGAATGGATACTCTTCGGATCTTGGTGCAAGACCATTGAATCGTCTTATTCAAAACGAGATTTTGAACAAGTTAGCAGTTTTGTTATTGAAAGGCCAAATCAAAGATAAGGAAACTGCCAGAGTTACATTTGGAAAGAAAGGATTGGAAATTCTTCCCAACCACGAAGCCGATGACGTCGAAATGGCAGATGTGGATGTTGACAGCTGGGAAGACAGTGAAGACAACGATGAAGATTTGGACACCCCCGAGCTTGATTAGGTGAGGGCATGATATTTTAATTCTTTGGATGTATATATTTAATAGTAAAGTAAATGAATATTGATAACAAAATGCTTATGTAAGTGATGTGATATAATACTAGAAGCTGCTAATGAGTCGTGATCATGTAGCGTCAAGGTGTTTCAACCTTTGGAACGAAATTACTAGCAAAAGAAGTGGGTGCAACTTCTCAACTTGTTCTGCTGGAATATTGCAAGAAAAGTATTATAATTGCAAAAAAGATTATCTGAATGATGGATGAAGTTTGGAAAAGTTTACAATTATTGCAAAATGAGTATTTTGCAAAAGTACGTGTTCAATGAGTGACACCAAGCAAGCTCCCAGCAGGTGCTAATGCCAGTGAGGTACGAGTATGTGAGATATGATAGTTTAATGCGTTAGATTCTATAAACTGTGTGAGGAGTTTGGGAGATACCCATTAGACATATTTTGCCAACCCGATGAGAGCTTTACCAAAATTGTACACTTTAGAACATCTCAATTACTTCAAAAGTAACACTTCTGGTTCACAAGTTGGTGTTCTTCCTCAAATTTCATATACCCTTGTCTAATTGAATCGCATTCAATGTCAAACAAGAACAGACACAGACATATTTGCAAGTAGAACAGACGGCACTTTTCTAAAAAACATAAAAGCACAGTTTGTTGTCACGAGCAATAAACCAACGTTCCACAGCCGACTTGTTGTGCTTATTCTTGAAATCTTCTTCTTTCTCTTCTTGTTCTTAGTAATGGCTGCGAATGAGGAGAGACGGTAAGTGCACTTGCGAAATTCCCTACTCATCTCATAAAAAAAACTTTGTTGACTCATAAAAACTACTACAATTTATTCATCAAAATGGCTACCAGAACCCAGTTTGAAAACTCTAACGAAGTTGGGGTGTTCTCCAAGTTAACTAACTCCTACTGTCTTGTGGCTGTGGGAGGATCTGAGAATTTCTACTCTGCTTTTGAAGCTGAATTAGGCGATGTGATTCCAATTGTTCACACCACTATTGCTGGTACTCGTATCGTCGGTAGAATGACTGCTGGTAACAGAAGAGGGTTGTTGGTTCCTACTCAAACCACCGACCAAGAATTGATGCATCTCAGAAACTCTTTACCTGACACTGTGAAGATTCAAAGAGTTGAAGAAAGATTATCAGCATTAGGTAACGTCATCTGTTGCAATGACTACGTTGCCTTGGTTCACCCAGATATCGAAAGAGAAACCGAAGAGTTAATAGCAGATGTGTTGGGCGTGGAAGTTTTCCGTCAGACCATCGCTGGTAACGTGTTGGTTGGCTCTTATTGTACCTTGTCAAACCAAGGTGGTTTGGTGCACCCTCAAACTTCAATCCAAGATCAAGAAGAATTGTCCTCATTACTACAAGTTCCTTTGGTCGCCGGTACCGTCAACCGTGGTTCTTCCGTGGTCGGTGCTGGTATGGTCGTCAACGATTGGTTGGCTGTCTCTGGTTACGACACCACTGCTCCAGAATTGTCTGTGGTGGAATCTATATTCAGATTGCAAGACGCCCAACCTGACTCCATCTCAGGTAACTTGAGAGACACTTTGATTGAAACTTACTCTTAATCGGATGTTTCTTTAGATGTACACTAGTCATGACGAATGAACAATTCGAAAAATTCATGTAGACGCTTAGCAGCCTTAGACCGTACGCTCATCTTCCTTCCTCTATCTTCTTCATCTCCAATCCTCTATATTCTTCGTATTTCCACCATCATCTACTATCTTTCTTTGATCTTTTCAACTTTGAGATTTTCTTCTTTCATCACATCTTTCCTTGTTGGGTGCGCACAATTATCATAAGAAAACAACTTCTTTTCTTCTCCAAATACCCGCCATGGACTATTTTGGACTCTCTCGGGGGACAATTCGAGGCGAAGCCTTGAAAAAACTCGCTAAACTCTCGGTGGAGAACACTCCCTCCAATCTTATCGACACTTCTGCCAAAAATCCCCAAGTTCCTGACAGTTTTGCCCACTTACTCGCTGGAACCAAAGACTCTGTACCTGAAACCACCTCAGACGATGAATTACCTCTTTCTCGTGTTTCAATTACCCCAAAAGAGTATGAGACATTGATTGCTCTTTGCGACTCCACTGCTGGCGACATGAAATTCCCAAAACAAGCCCAATTACTTTTGAATAAACTTCGCTTGTACCTTTTGGAACTCCCAACCCAGCGTTTTGCTACCTCCATCAGCAATGAAAACGGCAACTCGGCATGGCACGTTCTTGGAGAGAAATTGACCGTTGCTTTGGCTCGTTTGGCGTACCAGTTCGACGAATTGTTGTTGGACCAAGTGGTTGAGGTTTTCAACGAATTCAACACCGTGCTTTTCAAAGATCAGAACTATGAATTGAGCCACTACTTGACGTTGTTGGGTGTGTTGCTGGGACTCACAAAACAGCCTCGTCTCTTGACTCAACATCCACGGGCTTTCAAATTGTTTATCACTTTGGACACTTGTATTGACAATTTTGAATTTCTCAACGACGTTGAAACTTTCTCAAACTCCTTGTATGGTCACGAAAATGAGTATGGCTCGTTGGAAGATGAGTTCTCCCCTGTCTTGTTCATTGAGTGTTTGAGTAAATTGATGTGTGCTATTTTGAATCTGATCTTGGGCAATAAGGATGAACCTCTACTTGAATACTTGTTGCTGCGTGTCGCCAAGTACTTCAACGATCTTGGAAATTCTACCAATGAAGAAGATGTTGCTTATCCTTTGGAACTTACCGAGTACCACATGGATCTCATCAAGACAATCTCTGGTATCGCTGCCCAAAAAATGGAATTTTTGGATCGTGGTGAACTGTACATCGTTTACTCCACCTTCAACAGATTGAAAATTGGATATTTGGCAAAAAGTCATAACTTGCAGGCAATCTCTTGCGGAACTTTCACCGACAATATCGATAGAAAAGTGGCTAAACGTATCTTCAAGAACTGTCTTGCAATTTACGATGTTATGTTGGATCCAAACTTGGGTTCTAGCGTAATCCAATTGGGTGCTCTCTTAGTTTATAAAGATCCAAGTATCGCTAGTGCTCTTACTAGGGCATTCACTTCGTTGGTCGCAAACCCAAAATTCAACCCTTCGTACTGTTTAACTGCTCTGAAAAGTGTCGGTTTGGCTTCAAAAGTCTTGTCCCAAGACACTGTTGTGACCACAATTTATGCCTTGGCCAATTTGTTGTTCGTTCAAACTGATGGTTTGCCTGCTCATAACAGATCAAGAAGAAACACCGGAATGAGTCGTTTGGATAATTTCACAATGTCTAAACATGCCTCGATGAACTCCATTCACGAATCAGGGACAATTGGCAATCAAAGTCACTTGATAAACGGTGATTCCAATAAAGCTCCTGCTGATTACGATGAGTACGACTATAACCGTGTTTGTGAAAATGCCATCACCGCCATTACATACGTCACTGAAGCTTGCGATGATGAAACTGTCAGTACTTTGGCTGTCACTATCTTGTCTCAAAAAGTTGGTAATTTGGAATCAAAAATGGGGCCTTTGCTCTTGAGAGGGTTGATCTCCTGTGCACCTTTCTTACCAGAAAGAGAGTTCCTTATCTTGGTCAAGTTATTGAATAAGTTATCTCTTGATGCTTACCAGGATGGTAACATGAAGCTCTTGGACTCTTTGATTGATGCCAGAGTTGAATTATCTGGTAAATTGAACCAATCCAATCCTTTATTCCTTATCTATTTGCACGAGATTTTGCAACAAATCATATCCAAAGGAGACGTTCAAGTTTTGGAACACCACCGTTCTCATAATGAAATAAGTGAAATTGGTGATCAAATCAGTATTTACTTGAGACCTTTGGCTGTTTTATTGCCTGATGTCCATAATGGCGAAAAACCATTAGAAATTAGAGACACTTTCACCATTAATTTGCTCAGAAACATTTGGTTCAATTTCGTGGTTCACGGCTACTCGATCAATAGCAAGAATGCCAGAAAGTATAGCCAAGAGTTGGAGCGTATTGCCTACAATACCCCTCCTTTGGCTTCTGAATTATCTTGGGATAGGACAGAAACCTCTTTGGAATTAAATACTGTCTTGAGAAAAGGTTCCTCTAACCACAACGTGAAAGATCACAAACATATTTTGGGTGATATTATCGAGGTTCCTAGAACCATGTCTTACCCTAAATTGATGTTTTTAGCTGCCACCATCTTTGTTGAAACTTTCAGAGTCAAACTGGGTGATTGCTCTACTATTTTGAATTATTATTCTGACCCCTCTATCAAAACCACTGGAATTGATAAGTATATTGGATATATCTCTTTCAAGATAGTCAAAGACTTCATTTACTTGATCAACAGAGGTGCTAATAAGCAATTCAGTGCTGAGAACATTGCCGAGCAATTGACAAACATGTTATCATTGTGCTGTCATCGTGTTGAGGACTTACAAGATGCCGCTTTGCAATGCTGTGACTTGTTGATCAACAAAGTGCCTTCATCTCTTTGTCACCACAAGAGTTTATTTGCTCTATTTGACTTGTTAACTTTGTTATTCGAAAGTATCGTTGATGCTGATTTGAATCAGTATGAACCAACCTTTTCGTATCGTGCCAAAAAGACCGGTATTCATTTGCAATTGTCTGATTCTTATACTTGGAGAAATGATACTTTCAACAGATTCTTGGAAAAACTGAAACACTGGGTCAAATTGATTTTATTGAAGTGCAACATTGACGCTAAAAGTTTGATTCAATCCTATGTCAGTGACATGGATAGGTTTCAATCGACTGAAAAGATACAATATGGTGTTTCATTTGCCTTGGAAATGGCTGGTGGTATCCATTCGAATGACCGGGAATTATCCAACATTGGTTCCTTCAACAACGCCCTGGCTCTCAACAGTAGCAGTGTATCACTTTCCAATCCATCAAGGATGAATTTGTTGCCTGTTTTTGTATCTCAATTGAGTTGGAGAAGTAATTTCGTTTCGGAATTAATGCACAAAGTTCCTTTACATACTCAAGAAGATTCTGATCGTGCTTTCAGGGTATTGAGGGATGAAGTCAATACAATTAAACTTAGAATTGGTCATGACCATATTGATAACCAAGTGATAATTGATTTGTTGAGCCAAATCGCAGCATTTGCCTTAATATCTGAGCACAACACGGCTGAAATGATCAGGTACTTGGTTGAGATCCCATTTGCTTTATTTGAGGATCATATCATGCAAGCAGCAATAGGTATTTGGTTTGCTGTCATGAAAGATCGCCCTAATGTGTCAGTATTACTCCTTTCAGAGATCAGTAAAAGATGGGAGAACTCTATCGAATTGAAGAAAGGTTTGTTCAACAAGGGTTATGACCTTTCAAGTCCCGAGTTCACAAAAATGGAATATAGCCCAACTGATTACAAAACTCTCAATAGAAAAGCCAAGGTCACAAGCAAGACCTTCAGACCACATTTACAGATTATCAAACTATTCAGTTCTCATTTTGAAGCTACTATGAACCAATCGGATCATATCTTGAAAATTTTTACCAGATTCGTTGAAGTTGGGTTGATCAAATTGGAGACTGCCAGTTCTCATCCATTCGCACGTTATGTGAGATTTGAATTGATAAGATTTGCATTCGATGTGTTGAACTATCATATTCAATTGGGTTCAAGAAGTATGGTCAGACTCACAACTTTGATTTTAGATGGTTCTTTAACCTGGTTTAGAAATAGAGCTCATTACCCATTTGGTGCTAATTTGTTGAAAATCAAAGCAGACTACGGATTATTGAAGGAAGTTGCAAAATTAATGTCAACCCTTAATACTTACAAAAATGAAACACTTGAACTGAAAAAAATCATTCTCATGTTTTTCCTTGATGATGAAATCAACAAAATCTCTGTTTGGTTGAACCCATTGTCTCCTTCTGACAACAGAGGGGCATATATTTCCAACCAAATCAATGGCCAACATATTAAGAGGGCTTATCTCATGGATCCTATTTTGGCAGTCAATTTAGCATTAAGATACAAAGTTAAGAATTTGGATGAGTTATTGCAACAACTCATTACTGCACACCCATTACCATCCATATTCTACCCCGATGCTGTTCAATATTTCATTGGAATTAATGCTGGTAATAACATGCCAACTCACCACCTATTATTTTGGGAGCCATTATCGGCGATTGATGCAATTCAATTGTTCTTACCGCCATTTGGTAGTAATCCTTATGTTTTACAGTATACTATGAGATCTTTGGAACATCATGACGTCAACTCGACTATCTTTTACGTTCCACAAATAGTCCAATCGTTAAGATTCGATGCAAAGGGATATGTTCAAAGATTTATCATAGAAACGGCCAGGGTTTCACAACTTGTTAGTCACCAAATTATCTGGAACATGTTTGCAAATAGTTATAAAGACGAAGAAAGCATGGAGCCAGACTCCATTAAACCCAAATTGGATGAAGTGAGAAAGTTGATGTTAGAAAGTTTGAGTGCCAAAGATTATGCATTCTATGAAGAAGAGTTTGGATTCTTTGACGAAGTGACCAGTATCAGTGGTAAATTAAAGCCATACATCAAGAAGACCAAGGCGGAAAAGAAGATGAAAATCGACGAAGAAATGGCTAAGATTGAAGTTAAGGAGGGTGTTTATTTACCAAGTAACCCAGACGGTGTTTTAATTGACATCAACAGAAAATCCGGTAAGCCATTGCAATCACATGCCAAGGCTCCATACATGGCAACGTTTAAGATTCGTAAAGAGGTTGAAGATATCAATGAATATGGAGAAACCATCATGGTACCTGTTGAGAAATGGCAAAGTGCTATTTTCAAGGTTGGTGATGACGTTAGACAGGATGTCTTAGCCCTTCAATTAGTCTCCGTATTCCGTACTATTTGGAACAATGCCGGGCTTGATTTGTACGTCTATCCAAATCGTGTTACAGCAACTGGACCAGGTTGTGGTATCATTGACGTTTTACCCAACAGTATCAGTAGAGATATGTTGGGAAGAGAAGCCGTCAATGGATTATATGAATATTATATCACCAAGTTCGGACCTGAGAACTCTATTGAATTTCAACAAGCAAGAAATAATTTGATCAGATCACTTGCAGCATATTCTATTATTTCATTCCTTTTACAGTTCAAGGACAGACATAATGGTAATATTATGTATGATGATCAAGGACATATTTTGCACATTGATTTCGGATTCTGTTTTGATATTGTTCCAGGGGGAGTTAAATTTGAGAATGTTCCGTTCAAATTAACGCATGAGATGATTATGGTGTTGGGCGGAAGTGACAAGACACAAGCGTTCAAGTGGTTTGAAGAGCTTTGTATTAAGGGCTTTTTGGCATGTCGTCCATACATGGAGACTATTGTCAGATGTGTGAATCCTATGTTGGAGAGTGGATTGCCATGTTTCAAAGACACTACCATCAAGAAATTGAGACTGAGGTTTGTACCCGGTAAGAGTGAAAAGGAGGCCAGTAACTACTTCAAGGGCTTGATCAGAAAGTCGTTGGAGAGTTATTACACCAAGGGTTATGATGAATTCCAGAGGATCACCAACGGTATTCCATATTAGTGAGTAGGGCGATGTTTCTAGAGAATAGACGGTTGAATAATCGACGTAGAGAGCAGAGAGCCGAGCAGAGGCAGAGTAGAGAGCAGAGTAGGGAGCAGAGACCAGGGACCGGTAGAGTTTCGGGTTTGGACGTAAGAATGTCAGATACAAACAAAGTGCAAATACAGACAAATATACGCAAATACAAACCAATACACACAATCCATGCATGGACGTAAAAGTTGCAATCAGCTGAAATTTGCAAAAATCCAAAAAATGATAATTTTGCAGTAATCGCGAAAATGTGGGGATAAGCACTACGCGAAATTCATCTCATTGCTGTTACTACAGATTTCTTGGAGAAGAGGTTCCAAGTATCCCCCTTTAGTTGTTACCTGTACAGTTTGCCAAAGTGAGCAGCAAGTCTACGTCGTCAGCATTTGATACTCGCCTACAGCCTATATTTAGAACGTACAGCCTTCTGGAACACCGCCACGCCAGGGCTCATCCCAACATGTAAGACCCATTCACCCTAGATCTGATATTCAACGAAATTATGAAATCCAAGATGTTTGATTTGTCTTAGCCTTGTCATTTCACTTGGTACGTATTTTCTATTTTCTCTTGGTTGATTTCTTTTGCCTGTTTGTCCGCTTTTTTGTCTATTTTTAACCCAAGGCAGTTTTCTCAATTAGTCAATGACCAGCATTTTCGCACATATTTCGTCATTTAGCACTGCGTGCAACCAAAATAGTGCCTCACAAAACACTCGTTTCCCAGACTTTTATCAAATTCGCGAAGGGCTGGGTGCAGGAAAATCTCCTTACTACGCCTAATTTTAATCATTCTAAATCAGCTCCAAGTGTCATTTTTCTTGTAATATCCATAAACTATTTTCTTTCTCTATTGAATTGAAGGATAAGTTGAAAAACCTATCTTTGACACTCGTTTTCTCGTTCTCGTCTAGTGGGTATTCTGGACGTATCTTCGCCTTGTTCTCGTTGAATAGCTGAGAGCCTTCTTTGTTAAATCCAGTTTTGTTTCTCCTTGAAATTTCCCTGATTTAACGGTTTTTTTTTTTTCCTTTGCACTTGTTTAGAAAGAGAAAACTCAATCATCCTCACATTTATTACATTAATTTATTTACTGTGATTTCCCGGCTACTCCTTCTTCTTGTCAATAAAAAATGAAGGTTTGGTTTTCGCTTCTTTGGCTATTTGGCCTTGTCCAACATGTGCTAGCCGTTAACCATATCAGATCAACCTCCCTTCTTACATGTATGGATAACTCCTTGTTCACTGCTTCTCATTTCGACGTCATCTACTACCAGCTGAACAGAACCGCCTACTTCGACATTTCTGCCATCGTCAACATCGATGCCAAAGTCGACGCTCAGATCCAATTGATTGCTTATGGTCTCACTGCTTTCACCAAAAATGTATCGCTCTGCTCCCTTGATTATCTGGGTATCTGCCCTCTTACCACAGGGCACTTGGATCTTAACTCCCATTACACTTTGAGTTCTTCAATCACTGATCAAGTCCCCGGTGTTGCTTTCACCATTCCTGATTTGGATGCCAGAATCAGAGTCGTTATTTTCAATTCGAAAACTTACGAAGATTTGGCATGTGTGGAAGCTGTCTTGAGTAATAGTAAAACCGTCCAAACCAAATACGCTTCCTGGCCTATCGCGGCCATCTCTGGTCTTGGTGTTATCACCTCCGGTGTGGTGTCTGTTATTGGTCATTCCAACACAGCCGCCCATATCGCTTCCAACTCCATGTCGTTGTTTATCTACTTCCAATCTCTTGCAATCACCTCCATGATGGCTGTGGCCAAAGTTCCTCCAATCGCCGCTGCTTGGGCTCAAAATTTCCAATGGTCCCTAGGTATAATTAAGGCCTCCTTCATCCAAGACATCGCCAATTGGTATTTACAAAGTACTGGTGGTTCTCCAACTGACGTCCTTGGTAGCGCTTACTTATCCATCTCAGTGCAGAAGAAGAAAATGAAGAGAAATGCCATGGAATACTTCAATAAACTCTACCCAAGACAGAAAGTCAACAACCACTTGACCCTTTTCAAAAGAGGCGTTACCCTTGACTCCGATGATTTCGGCTACAGTGATAGTTTGAACTCAGATTTATACAGTGTTGATGAAAAGGATTCTGATTTATCCTCTAAAATCTTGGTCTTACGTGGTATTCAAAGAGTCGCTTACTTGGCCGGTATCGAAATTACCTCTTTGTTCATGACCGGTATCATCTTTTTACTTTTCTTCGCCTTCGTCATGGTGGTTGGCTTGATCTTTTTCAAAGCAATCATTGAAATCTTGATAAGATCTAAGATCATGAATGAGGGTAAATTTAATGAATATAGACAACAATGGTCTTCCATCATCAAAGGTGCCCTTTACCGTTTGTTATTGATCGCATTCCCTCAAGTCTGTGTCTTATGTTTATGGGAGTTCACCACCCACGATTCAGCTGGTACCACGATTGTCGCTGTTTTCTTATTTGCCCTTACTACTGTCTTATTGTTCCAGGCTGCCGTTAGGGTTTTCTTGTTAGGTAGAAGATCAGTCAAACAATTCAAAAACCCCGCCTACTTGTTATTTGGTGACGGTATCTTCTTGAATAAATTTGGTTTTGTTTATGTCCAATTCAGAGCTGACTGCTACTACTTTGTTCTTATCAGTTTGCTCTATATTTTGGCTAAATCATTGTTTGTTGCAGTCTTACAAACTCATGGTAAAGTCCAATCTGTCATTGTGTTTGTTATCGAATTGGCTTACTGTGTTACTGTTTGTGTCATTAGACCTTTTATGGATAAAAGAACTAATGCTTTCAACATCACCATTTCTGTCATCAACACCATCAATGCTTTGTTCTTCATGTTCTTTTCCTATGTTTTCAAACAACCTCATATTGTTGCATCTGTGATGGCAATTGTCTACTTTGTCTTGAATGCTGTTTTCGCTTTGTTCTTATTGTTATTTACCATCATCACTTGTATCTTAGCACTTGTTTACAAGAACCCAGATACCAGATACCAACCAATGAAGGATGACCGTGTTTCATTCATTCCAAGATTTGGTAATCCAAAGACCAACTCAGCTGCCGGTGCCAAAGAAGGTGAAGATGATTTGGAATTAATGGCATTGGGTGCAACTGCCATGAGAGGTCATGAAAACGGTGGTAAGGCTAGTAACATTTATGATGACGATCTGTATGATGATGATTCGAAGGCTGCAGGTGCTGGTCATTACAAAGATGAAGACGCTTCAATCAGTAAACGTGATTCTTTGTACGACGCCGTGGAGCCCACACAACCTTCCTCCACCATCGTTGGTAACCCAGCCAACGCAATGAACAACTATAGCTCGTCAAACAGCAGCGGAGGTTCTTCATTTAGAAACCCCTATGGAGGTGTCACTGGCTACTCCAATACCGCTAACCACTCCGGAAACTCCGGAAACTCTTACTCTGGATACTACAACCGTAACCAGCAGCAACCACAGCAGCACGGTGGTTATCCTCAAAGACAACAGCAAGGCAATCAGCGTGTCAACTTCATATGATCAAGCTGATCTGAAAAAAGTAAGTTTGATTTGATGTTTTGACATATTTCCCTTCTTTCTTGTATTTTATTACTCAAAATATATATCATTATATATGTTACCGAAGCCTTTCGTGTAGGGCTTGTCATTTTCAGTAGCTATATTTATCCATCGGCATGGGCTCTGATATTACCAGAGCGGGAGGTGTATTACCATTTTCTAGTTGCTGGACGATTTTGCCTTTGACTCTCTGCTTAGACTCATTTGGAAGCCTTTTGATTTTCTCAATTCGATAATTGAATTCATCCTTCAAATCTTCCAACCAATCGTCCATTGCTTCGTCTTTTTCCAAAAGTATGGGTTTAGGGTCGTGGACTAATTCGTAGGTGATATCGTTCAACCTATCGGCTGATCGTGAAAGTTTGTCATGTGCCTGCTTGATAACCTGGGCTCTGACTTCGCTGTATACTGTCAGGTTATATGGTTTGGCTAGTATGACATAAGAGAGAACAATAGGTAAGTTGAGTGTCATTAAAAGAAGCAAATTCATTAGATTAAAAGTGTATTTGTACAAAAAGAGTAATGAAGTTAAAAGTGGCTGCGAATTTTTGGAAATCGATTGAAAATTAGGTGGAATCTCTATAACGTTGGAGAAACTTGAAAATCAAAATTACCATTATAGCCATTAAGCAACAGTACGGGATTATTGATATGGCAAGTAAACTATAAGACGATCAACCCCGTTAAGGTCGAAAGTGCCATCGTATTTTATGATTTCACCATCAGCACGCATGTAGTATTGGGGCCAAGGAGCTCCTGTCAGAGGATCTATGCTGTGATCCACGGTGCTAGCGGCTTTGGCTTCACCCGGAGTAGGTGCCATACCCAAGGTAGGTTTTGAGAAATGTTTGGCACCTGAATTTGAAAAATCGAAGTTGATGTCATCCAAAAGATTAAGTCTTGATATGTATAGAGTGGTTAAAAACATCACCAAATCGCAGACCCAAAGAAAGGTTGAAAATATAATAAAAGCGCTTACTGCTTTCCTCATATTGCATACCATTTCAGAGGGACACTTATTTTTGACGAGAACCGTTGAATTGACCATTATGAAGGATACTATGGTGAGAATACAGGCAGTGGTACAGTAGAATGAACCATTTCTTTTCTCAAAGTTAACCACAGTGGTAATGAACAAGAAAGACGTTATCATCGATAAAATTTGGTCTGCTATGAAGTAACGGTAGATTCCCTTGCCCATGTCTTTATCGTGTGCGAGTAAGATGGATGAGAGCGTTATGACTATGATTGCGGAGATGATTTCGAATATGTAAAGGAAGAAATTAACGGTGATGACGAAATGGCGATCTTCGAATCTGGGGTCGTCTATCCATTTGCCCAAATGGAAAGAGTATACAGGTTTACTCATAACCAGTTTGATGAGAAACTCCTCCATGTCTTTCTGTCTTGAAGACAATGATTGGATTTCCGAATTGACATCATCTTTATAACCTTTTCTCCTTCTCCTTGTCCTTTTTTGCAATTTTTCGTTGACAGTTTCATCACTTGCTAAATGGTCTCGGTCGATGAACAACTCTTTAGGTTCTGTTAGTGGGGGCAATTCTTTATTCACATTTGGAGACGGATATAGTATTCCTGGGTGGTTGTGTTGCTGATCAATGGTGACAGTCTTAGTTGGAGTTTTGGGGATTGCTGGTTCCACAGGATATGAAGCATTCTTTGATTCGTCTTTGATGGAAGGAGGATAAGGAACAAATTCACCAGCATTAGCATTAGGCTGTGGTTTCATGTAGTATTTGTATATTTCGTTCTGGGGTCCATATTCAGACTCACCGGCTCTGGGTTTCGAACTGGTTGGCTGATAGTCCTCATTGATTGAAGTAGGAGTTGTATTACGAGACCTGTTTCTCGGAGCCAAGTTCTCAAAGTCAAACCGGGATAGATCGCTCACCACTCGAACATCTTGTTTCCCGTATGGATGGAATGCCAGCATTTTTCTCGAAGTACTGGATTATAAGTTCAAGATGTATTTAGTATTTTCTAATTAAGTGATCCCTGTTGTAAAGAAGCAAAGTTGTTACCAAGTGGAATTGAATCTTCGATTTTCCCTCCTGTATTCCCTGAACTATTGTCAGCACTGTATCTTGCTGATGTGCCCTAACACAATCACCCTATTCATGTCAGATTCAGCTGTTTCTTTCATACTAGCCGATATTGGCTGCTTTCCTAAATGGGCGAAAACGAAAATATTTCAGCAATCAATTTAATTAGCTATTTAGGCGAAAAAGAACTCACAGCATCCTCACAGAATTGTATCTAACAATATGGGGCTCAATGCAACAATTGGATATAGAGGACACTGCAACAGACAGGCTTGATGGTGTTGCAGTAGACATGATTGAATGTGCACGGGTGTTCCTGATGAAATCATGGGGTAAATGTGATTCCGGTGTAAGACTGATTTGTAAACACCCAATGCAAGATTGAAACACCTTCACAGATTGGGTCGTTCCATTTGCCAGCTAAATAACTTTACGTATCTTTTCACTCTACTCTCCTTGCCATCGGTAGCTACAGTGCCATTTAAATTTGGTCCGGAGAAACAACTTTATTCCGGTATTCCCGGCTGTACGGGCGTATTACCCGGGGCTGATCGGGTGTTGACAAACCAATAGGATTCTCGGAGGTGCCGGAGAGCGTCAACTCCGAGAAGATGAGCCAGGACGTGCCCGGAATTAGTCGGCAACTGCAAGCGCGCACACCCTCGGAATTGGTGCCGTCACGTCGCTTGTCATTGCTGTTTAAGTCTGGGCCATAATCACCATCGTAGCTCGACATTCAGGTTGAATCAAAGAGGTGCTGAGTACCAAGCTAGTATACATCGAATTTCCTCAAGCTATTGACTACATGCTTGACTGATTGGGAAAGGATAAGGCATCTTTTCCCCGGATAAATTCCACAAATCAGAGAAGTTCTTTTTGAAATCCAAACTTCCGGACAGTAGGGTGCGGGTGGGGCCCTCGGAACTGAAAAATTTAACAACTCCAACTCTCCTCAATTGTCATTTATAAATCAACTACTCTTCTTTAAATAATTACAAATTCAATCAAACATGTTATCTAGAAGTTTGCAATCAACTGCTCGTCGTTTACCTACCCAGGTTTCTAGAGCTGGTGCCGTCAAAGTCGGTACCATCTTAGCTGCTAGAAATTTAACCCTTTTACAAAAACCTATGATCAATGGATTCAGTAAAAACTCAATTTTCTCCAAAAGATTCGCTTCTCACTCTGTGAAAGTGCCGGAAATGGCTGAATCTATCACCGAAGGTACTTTGTCTGCTTTTTCTAAAGAAGTTGGTGACTTTGTCAACCAAGATGAAACTATTGCTACTATTGAAACTGATAAAATTGACGTCGAAGTTAACGCTCCTGTCAGCGGTACCATCACTGAGTTATTAGTGAATGTCGAAGATACCGTTGAAGTCGGACAAGAGATCGTGAAAATTGAAGAAGGTGAAGCCCCAGCTGGTGGTGCTGCTCCAAAAGAAGAAGCTCCAAAAGAAGAAGCTTCAAAAGAAGAGGCCGCTCCAAAGAAAGAAGAACCAAAGAAGGAAGAACCAAAGAAAGAATCCGCTCCAAAGAAGGAGTCCGCTCCAAAGAAAGAAGCTCCAAAAGAATCTAAGTCAAATGATTCTGCTGCCACTTTCACCAACTTCTCTAGACATGAAGAAAGAGTTAAGATGAACAGAATGAGATTAAGAATCGCCGAAAGATTGAAGGAATCTCAAAATACCGCTGCTTCATTGACCACTTTCAATGAAGTCGATATGTCCAACTTAATGGAAATGAGAAAACTCTATAAAGATGAATTCTTGGAAAAAACTGGTATCAAGATGGGTTTCATGGGTGCATTTGCCAAAGCTTCTACTTTGGCTGCTAAAGTTGTCCCAGCTGTCAACGCTGCTATCGAAAACAATGATACCATGGTTTTCAGAGACTTCACTGATATTTCTGTCGCTGTTGCCACTCCAAAAGGTTTAGTTACCCCAGTCGTCAGAAATGCTGAATCTTTAAGTATCTTGGGAATTGAAAAGGAAATCTCCACCTTAGGTAAAAAAGCCAGAGATGGTAAATTAACCTTAGAAGACATGACCGGTGGTACTTTCACCATTTCTAACGGTGGTGTTTTCGGTTCTTTATACGGTACCCCTATCATTAACTTGCCTCAAACTGCTGTGTTAGGTTTACATGGTGTTAAAGAAAGACCAGTCACTGTTAACGGTCAAGTTGTCTCTAGACCAATGATGTACTTGGCTTTAACTTACGATCACAGAGTTTTGGATGGTCGTGAAGCTGTTACTTTCTTGAAAACCGTTAAGGAATTAATTGAAGACCCAAGAAAAATGTTGTTGTTAGAATAAATCATCACTTATTTATTTCCATAGTTGTCAGTGCATTACACTTCGTACCTAATGTAGTTATTTTCTACGGATCTGTATCCGAGTATCTAGTATATAAAATTCGAAGGTATCTTTCCCTATTTGAACTTGCAACGGTAACTATTTTTTAGTGGCTGGTGAAGTCATCGGGATCCAAGATTTTCCGAAATAGGTTCATGGTATGCTGTAAGTATGATCGGTAATTTTTCAATTTGGGTGGTTAAGGATGAAATTTTGGTTGGAGAGAGTGAAACAAGTCCCCATAACCGTGGTAAGGACCATGGGTTTGGAAACAAGGGTCTTCGATTTTGTCTCTCCAACCGAAAATTGTCATAGCAATCTGATGACTATTGTTATCTCATTGGAGCCAACATATCTGAAAAATAATAGATAATAAACCCTGAATTGTTACTTATTTTGTGTATATGTGGGTTGATTTATTACAAAACGACTATACGAAAATGAACCCGAAGAAGTGAGTTAGTAGTTATTTGCCTGACAGAAATTATTTACCCGATTAAAGTTAAATGTATTTCAATATATATGGAACTATGTATAAATTGTTAATGGACTGATTAAAGTTTCAACGCATCTTTAGCATCGCATGATGTAGCAGAAAGTAAGTAATTGCTTCTATTACACGGTAACAATGGTGAATGTTGAATGGATCTCATAATATCAACCAATGAAGATCAGCCAAACCATTTTTTGATGTATTTTTGCAGTACAGATGTAGTGAAATAACAAATTTGAATCAATGTACAATTATAAGTTATTTATTTTTGATTTGTCCTAAAAAAGCTATTATTATGTGCGATTTCATTTTGAATTGCTCAAGTTGCATGATTATACAGCTCGTTGCGGCTTGAATTAACAAGAAATTACTTAATTGAGTTGCTTTATTGCGAAGACGACGGAAAATTGACCGAACTTCAATGTATAATGCAATAGATTTGCAGAATATAACCTGCATATGCACCACTTCTTTCTATGTTTTGGATGTTGCGTCGAATAATTGCATTTATTTTCCTTTCAACCAAATCGGGAAATGCAATCTCAAATCATTTCGCATCCTCATAAGTTACATAGAAATATATTATGAAAAGAGAGGCCATTTTCTTCTTTTCAAACGTATTTGCTTTCTCCCCTTCAATATCTGTATGATCCCCATTGATCCCATCATCAAGATCTAATAACATTTCCATTCCTTTAAACCACGAATCTACATTTAATCATAATCCTGCCTAATCCTTAATATCAACACTTTTGAAAATGGAACAGTTTACAACCTGGGAAGAGCCTAGTTTACGTAGCATGCCAATGCCGAATGACGATTTCGAACAATATTTCGCCTATAATGAAGTTGATGATCTTTTCAATGAAACCCTTACGGGCTTACAAGACCTTGATGTTCCTTCTGGATTCCACCTAGACAACAAAAATCAACCAATTCATAATCACAATTTCAGTTTACAAAGACTGGCTTCTCCTCAAACCCCTAAGAAGCATCTGCGCCAACAAAGTGGTACAGCAATTTTCGGCTTCGCCGACCATAATAGAGAATTTTCCCTCAATGGACTACCTGAAACAAAGAATATGAGATCCACAGTTGAGCTCTCTAAACTGGTTATGCCCGGTGAGCTCTTGAAAACCTTGGGCAATGCACCGGTCACCAGTTCTCCAGCTAAACCCTCAAATGTTCAACTCGACTTGAATTTTTCTCAACAAATGCCATTAACCGAAGAGGATGAGTTTCAACAAGAGAAGAAACTGAAAAATGATTACATCGTTACTAACGAACATCCAGTCTCTTACAAGTTTCCTCCTTCAGACGTCCCGGGCCCCGGCCAAACATACAGCGCTAAATACTTGAAGGAGATAAGGCAAAATTCTCCCCAAAAGACACCGGGCTCTGCTCAACAGTACGTGGACGATATCGGTCCTTTGCTTGACCCATTACTTGATGATTTCGAACCTGACTATAAGTTTATTCCCATCCCAGTACAACAAGCAGCAGCACCAACAAGGAAGTTCGAAGTCAGAGACAATGCTAACTTGTTTCTTCCACCACCTCTGCCAATGCTTTCTCATGCTTCTCCGGAATGGCAGCTGAGTCCCGAACCACAGTCACCTTCGCCAGCACGTTCTGTTCACACACAACGTGGTCCTCCCATGGGAAACCACTATATATCGCCGGAAAGAGCACCACAAATGGGCCCACAGTATATTTCACCAGCTCGTAAAAATGGAGCTGGAGCATCACCCTTTTTCGAAGCTCCCTTCAACCACCTGCTGCCAAATGGTTCTCCTGTGCGTTTTGCTGCCACTTGTGATGATACTGTGGATGCCAACGCTACCATTGCCCAGCTCACGCCGTTAAAGAACCAATTACCGCAAACACCTAGAAAATTCAACTTGGAATGGAGTCCTATCATCAGTCCCAACGCCAAAGCATCACAGGACGTTCGTCGGGCAATACAACAACTGTCTCCAAAGAAAAAAATCAAGAAGACTTCGTTGCTTCCTCCTGGAGAATTGGACCAGTACTGGGTTGGCCCAGACGAGGATAAAGTCTTCACTTGCACCTACAAAAACTGTGGGAAAAAGTTCACAAGAAGGTATAATGTCCGCTCGCATATCCAAACTCATTTGAGTGACAGGCCGTTCGGTTGTTCTTACTGCCCCAAGAAATTCGTTCGCCAACATGACTTGAACAGACATGTCAAGGGCCATTTGGAAGCTCGTCACTGTCAGTGTTTGTGTGGTAAAGAGTTTACTCGTTTGGACGCATTGAGAAAGCATAAGGCTAGAAACATTTGTCTGGGAGGCGTGACAAATTTGGAAAATGGCTGTGTCACCAAGCCCAAGAAGAAACACATGGACGTCTTGGACGGATTGGCCATCTCAAGAAGTGACTTGGAAGACTACGATTGATCTGTCATTTGTAATATCATCAAATAAGTCTGTCACTTTTTTTTTGCAGCAATAAAACTTCTTGCCATTTTCGCTGCCATATCATTGAAACAAAATCCCCATTTTAACATACTTTTTGCAGCAACAAGACTTCTCCACTGCAAGAATCTACTGCGAATAGTCACCCAATGATAACGTACCTAGCATTAACGAGACCATGTGATGCTCTTTGCAAGCTTGAACACGCCTTGTCTCCATACCCTCCATTCTTAAACGATTTACTGCCTGATTTCAATTCATCTACTAATATTCTGTTCCGAAACCTAATCTACTTTTTTTTGCCATAGCATGTATCATTATATATATAAAAATGCATTAAGATGCTTTTAACCTTTCTTCTTCCTCTTGCTTGTGTATCTTTAAATGTTGACTCAAATTATCTGAACGACTGAATTTCTTATTGCAGATGTGACAGTCGTAAGGCTTCTCAAATGTATGTAGCGACCTGAAGTGTCTCTTTAGATGCTCTTGTCTCTTGAATCTCCTCGAACAATAATTACAAAGATAGATCTTTGACGAGTCCACCAAATCAGCCTCTTTGTTTTCTTTACGCCCACGAATCCGGGTCCTCGAATTAACGATACTAGAGGGAAAAACTTTGGTATTAGCAGGTAAATTGAGCGATTTCAAATCAACTTCAACTTCAACTCCTTTGTTTATGTACGTAGCCACTTGTGGGTTCTCATCTTCTCCCAAAAACTCATCTTCTTCCTCGTCTTCCCCTTTAATATCTTTATCATCATACTCTCCACTTTCAACATCAACCCTACTGTGTTCTTCACTCAGTTTCTCGCTACCTTTCAACAAATCCCTTGCTCTTTCTTTGAGCTTGGCTTCTTTTGAAGCGTCCTTGGGTTTCTTCTTCATGAGTTTTGATCCCAATATCCTCATCAGCGCACTGGCCAATGTCAGAGGATTCTCTTCATACGACGAAGCAGTCAGACACACACTAAGCTCTTCTGGTACAACGGAAGACTTTTCCGTGTTGGAATTCGAATTACTCCCTAAACTGCTAGCATCATCTTTTTTACCCTTAGGTTTCAAATACTTTCTCTTCCCAACTCTTTCGAATAATGCAGCATAGTCAGGTTCTTCGTTTGGTTCTTGAGCCGAAGGAGTTCTAGAAAGTCCCAGGGAATCATCAGAGTCGTTAGCCATCTCTTCATCCCGGTCTTGCACAGGGACAGAGGTTGGTGCTTTGAATCGAGTGAAAAGGCTTCTTTTGGATCTTCTTGCCTTCTTATTTGGGGTTTCCTCTCCATCTTCGCTGGTTGAGTTCATGAACATGGAGTTCTCAAGGGTTTCAGAATTCGAATAAGATGTGGTGTTGAATGAGTCGTACTCCTCCAAAGATTGTGGAGTTTGGGATGCTTTGAAAATGCTGCGGATGAGGTGGCCATGAGTTGACGGATTCCTTGAGTTCTGAGCGGTGTTTGCCGAGCGGGAGTTTGCAGATTGTTTATCGTTCATGAAAGGGATGTAACTAGTGAGGGAATTGGTAATACTGGCATAACGCTGGCGAGGAGGTACTGACGATGCTTGGGAGTCAAGACTTTGTCGGCTCTTCAGATACAAATCGAAGGAAGCACGATGTTGGTCGAGAGAGTTCCGAGTGAAATATTGGTTCGCCGAGAAGAAGCTGGGTTGGGCCGAGTGGATCAGGTTCACCGATGGGGTGAGAGATGTGGTTGTTGTTAGAGGCAGAAGCTCGTGCATGAGGTCATTATGGATGTCGTTCGATTGTGATTGGAACTCGTGGGTGATGGATGTAATTGAATTGGAATGGGTGAGCCCGCCTGGGACCATGGCAGGTCCTAAGCCAGAGCTTTGTAGGCTCACGGTGCTATTGCGCAAGCTAGGGCCCGTATTCTCAGGACTAGTGTTGTTCATGGAAAAGTCTCTTGGAGGTAGAGAAAACGTAGTCGCAGGAGCCAAGCTCTGAGCAAAGCCGTAATTTGAGCTCTGTGATGCAATTGTGGGGTCTTCCTGAGGAAGCACCGGGGTTTCCGCAACGGGTTGCGTGGCAGAATCTTGGGCAAACATGGCATTTCCGTTGAACAGCAAATTCTCTGGAACTGGGGCAAACTGTGGCTGTGGGCCCAGCACCTGCACGTTGGGGACTCTTTGGACCTCTTTTTCTGTGGTGCTGGCACTGGCGTTGGGGCGACCGTTCTGGCCGCTAGGCAGATCAAGGAACATATCCAGTTCAATGGTGAATGGGGGAGACTCATCCAAATCCATATAGTCCTGTTGGAAAGCGCCAGGCATGTTGAAGTTCTGCGGGAAAAAGGAGGTGTCGAAAGTGTCTGATGTCTTCATGTTGTCCAGCCCCATCAACTGCTGGTTCTCGTAGTTCTTGCCGTAATACGCTCTTTCTTTGTCAGGTTGGGGCTCGAGAAATTCGTAATTTTGATTGCCCAGAAACAGCTGTTCTGACCCGAGCTGCTCCTGGCCGTACTCAAGTTGGTTGAGTATCAAATTCTCGCTGTTTTGATCCATCCGATGGGTTAGCGCTGTGGCCACTGCAATACTATATCTGTGACAAATAAATAATTAAAGCTTGTAACTCATGATAGCCGCGGCATGGGCGCACTTATAATTATCATAGAATATTGTTGGAGGCACACGACTTTTTTGTTCATAGAGTGAAGATGTTGAAGTTGGATTGGGGAGTTGGGATTTAGCTATTTGGTGGTGGTGATACTGGAGGTTGGCGTGTCTTTCGTTCGTGCTGGATGTAGTGTGTTCTTAGTTTTTTTTTGGATTTTTTGATTCGTTGAGTGGTGTTTTACCGTGAGTGAAGTTTTGGAGGCTGCAAAATCACCTTGTCAAATGCTGTAATGCTCCGATCTGTTATATCTCTCCCTATTCGGGGAGTATGATGTGACTATTATTATTGGTTTTGCTCTGTTATTGATGGTTGTACTCTGTTATTGATGGTTGTACTCTGTTATCATGGTGGTTTTCTCTCTTGTGGGACTGCACTATCACTGGTGTTGTAATCATCCTGTCCGACTTATACTTATCTTCTCACTCTATTGTCGATAGTTTTTACCTTACTTCCTAACTGAATTCACATAAGATTTGGTTGTCATCTCGCTTCGGGGTCTCGAATGTTTCCGTCTACAGTATACATCTCTGTATCGATTTTCATCAACTTTCATACATTACAGAATTTCATAGACAGCAAATTCACGAGTATTGTACAACACGCCTTTGATATCAAACCCTTCTTGTGTTGATGTCGTTTGGCCCTACTTAAATTTCTGTAGACACCAGTCCTCAATGTAAAACTGGGCTTATTTTGTTATCTTGAGCCTAATCATCAGATTTTGCGTAGGCGTTATACTCTAGCTTAGGGCAGAATGGCTTCAATAGAGACCTTTTAAGCAGGTATTTCTCTATTGGTGTACTATTCCTGGAATTAGTCTCGCTACACATCATTAGTTATCAACATTAGTATTACTATATAACAGTCCAGGTCATCACACATTAATCCAAAAGCTTCTCGTTGGACGGCACTCGCTGTCTCATGCTGTCGTAGGCATCATTAGACATGTGCTCTTGGCTAAAGGCCAAGTCGGGGTTCATCACGCGGAGTTTGCTTCTTCTCTTGGAGCTTACTAGCACTTGCACATCCATTCTCTCATCCAATGAGCACGAACTCACGCTATCCTTCTTACCTCTCTTGTTTCCGTCTCCGGGAAGCAGAGGAAGCTCTTTGTTGGTGTTAACGGTGCCGGTCTCTGAGATCTCGTCGTCCATAAGCGAAGACAAAGGTGGTTTCCGGGAAACTCTTGTGCGTTTTGGTGCTGTTGGTTGACTGAAAGAGAATGATTTCTTGAGCTTGGAAACAGATCTATTCATGAGTCCCTCAGACTCAGGCTCTACATCCTGCTGTAACTGCATGCCCAAGTATGGATTGTCAGAGAATGGGTTTTCATCGTTGACGTAGTTCTTGGTGGGTGAATGGGTTCTTGTGGGTGATGGAGGAGATAACTTCTCGTGGTGTAACGTTTCATTGGATGCCAAATAGCTGTTTCTTACTTTGACCAGCTCGAATTGTTGTCTCTTCTTCACCCACGAATCGATCGAGTTCACATCCAACGTGGAAGCAGTGTCGTTCTCGTTGTTGTACATTTTAGATGGCGATTTCGCAGCCACTGGCAACGTTAGGTAATTGGACCCATGGCTCTGCGTAGGTGTGTGGAATATTCCTCCCATAGGAGTATAGTTACCAAATTGGTAATCCACTGGTTCCAAATCCTCCGGTTGGTTTTGTTTCCGGCGCTTCATGATGAAAAAAGCGGCTGCAATACCTGCTGCAATCGCAGCGACTGGGATAACTGTACCCAAGATGGCCTTTGTCTGGACAGTTGTAGATTTGGTACCCGAACTTGACTTGGAATCGGATTTGTCATCACTAGAACCAGAACTGCTGCTGGTTTGTGTTTTGGGCTTCTTCACTTGTGACACAGACTTGAAGTTTGTCGTGTCGTACAAGCTGAGCAGATATGACTTTCCATCTCTTTTGCTATTACCGGAAGAGTCCACCACCACTAAAGTATCGAAAAGAGTGGCAGCGCCGGCGATATCGTCTATGGATAAGTCAGTTCCATTGACGGCCTTCCACGACCAGTCATTGGAGTCAAGAGAAAGTCTGGCAATCAGTGGAGTGGCATTTCCACTCTCTCCTTCTCCTCCTATAAGAATAACCTCATCAACAGTGTAGTTTTGGGAGAATGACAGGTAGCTATCATCGGGAAGCAGTTTGAACACTGGTAACGCTAAAGCTGACTGACGGGAGCCAATGGAGTCTCCGGAGATTTTCTTTGACAGCCAGCCGGAATTGAAGTCCCAGGTAGCCAATTGGCTCATGCTGAGCCAACCATCGTCACTCTGTCCTCCAATAACCAACTGGGTTTGTGGGTCTGGAGCAAGTAGGTTTGTTGCGCCGTAAAAGCCAGCAGGCTTGGTGGAAGTGGTGATGTTGGAGAGGGAGAGTTCGTGAACATCCAACGCTAAGAGTCTGTTGGAAACATCGCCTGATTTGCTGCAAATTCCTCCGTAGACGTACACGGTATTGTTAACGGTTGGAGAAGAAAGGTAGGTTGAGTGCTGGTAGAAAGAGTCATCGTTGATCTCAGAGGCATCCACCTTTTGCTTGGTCCATGAATCATTACTCGAAGTGTACTTCAACAAGGAAATGGTGCCCGATCCACACACATCGTTCTTGGAGTCACCATCTCCGCTGAAAGCATAAAGGTCGTCGTTAGCAAGGAAAAGACTCGAGTTATCTGGAGGTGTGGCAATTGCATTCACACTCGACTTGCCAGTGTATTTTGTGTCGGATCCCAGGATCTTGAAATCGAGAGAAACAACGTTATTGTCGTCCAAATGAATATACACTTTGCCCTTAGTAAAAGCATATAGGGTATTCCATGCCAATACTGACAGGATCCACACCAAAAATAGTAAATTCATTTATGGCTTCGATTTCTGTCTAGTAGTAGTAGTAGTATCAGTAGTAGTATGAGGAGTAATAATGGTAGTTTGAATGGTTTCGAAACAGCTTCTTTCGTAAATCGACTAAAAATCATCTAATCAATGTAATATTTTTCACAGCATTTATGTTGTGGTTTTGCCTATTTTGGAATGCGACAGCCATCTGTAATTAATTTACCAATGCGGCAATTGCACTTTGACGGTCCGCCTCGATCTCATTGGTTATTGGTCTTGAGTTGGCGTTAGTCATTAGATTCCTACAGACAGCCTTGGCAATGTCAATCTTGCACTTGTTCAGTTGAACAAATTGGTTTGGGATGATGGAGTTGGAGGGAGGGAAAAAAAAAGAAATTGGGGCGAGCTGGGAATTGAACCCAGGGCCTCTCGCATATTTAGTGATTTCCGCACAGTGAACTGCGCAGTCGCCCAAAGCGAGAATCATACCACTAGACCACACGCCCGAATTCGAAATAATTTGCTCCCATTCTCACCAAGCTTCACAGAGAACTCACCAAGCTTCACAGAGAACCCACCAGAAGCTCCCAACAATCACTGTAAACCCACACAATTACTACTAAACGTCTATGATTATTAGTATCACACCAGAATGTTATCGACGCTCACCGCACTAATTACTCTTAATTCTCATATCTTGGTATGTTCATTGCTCTCGTGTTGATTTGACAGAAATCTGAAGAAAACGTCGGTGCGCGCGGGCTCGTGTGCGCTATGAATCATCACCAGATTTTTTTCATTTCTGGCGTCTATTTCTTCTTCCAACTATTCACAAATGTCAAGTTTCGGTACCCTTTTCCGTGTCACCACTTACGGCGAATCTCACTGTAAGTCCGTCGGATGCATTGTCGATGGCTGTCCTCCAGGTCTCTCTCTTACCGAGGATGATATCCAACCTCAATTAAGTCGAAGAAGACCTGGCCAAAGCAAGCTTTCTACTCCAAGAAACGAAAAAGATCAAGTTTACATTCAATCAGGAACTGAAAACGGCCTCACCCTCGGCTCTCCTATTGGTATGTTGGTCCAAAATCAAGACCACAGACCTAATGATTACTCTGAAACCGACTTGTACCCAAGACCTTCTCATGCCGACTGGACTTATATCCAAAAATACGGAACAAAACTGAGCTCCGGTGGTGGAAGACTGTCTGCCCGTGAAACCATCGGTCGTGTTGCCGCTGGTGCCATCGCTGAAAAAATTTTGGCAAAGGCTAACGGTGTTGAAATCGTCGCTTTCGTTTCTAGCATTGGTGAAATTTCAATGAACCGTAACCCACTCGACGAAAAATTCCAAAAAATCTTGTCCACCATCACCAGAGACGAAGTCGATGGCGTTGGTCCAATTAGATGTCCAGACGCTGATGTCAGGGATGAAATGGTCAAGGTTATTGAACAATACCGTGATGCCAAAGACTCCATCGGTGGTGTTGTCACCTGTGTGGTCAGAAACTGTCCTGTCGGTCTTGGTGAACCTTGCTTCGATAAATTAGAAGCCACCTTGGCCCACGCCATGTTGTCTTTACCTGCCACCAAAGGTTTCGAATTCGGTTCTGGTTTCCTCGGAACTACTATTCCAGGCTCAAAACACAATGATCCATTCGTTTTCGATGAAAAATCCGCTAGATTGCGTACCACTACCAACAACTCCGGTGGTGTCCAAGGTGGTATCACCAATGGTGAAAACATCTACTTCTCCGTTGCTTTCAAATCCGCTGCCACCATTTCCCAAGAACAATCCACCTCCACTTACGAAGGTAAGTCCGGTGTTCTCGCCGCCAGAGGTAGACACGATCCTTCTGTCACTCCAAGAGCTGTTCCTATCGTTGAAGCCATGACCGCTTTAGTTTTGGTTGACCAATTATTGATCCAAAAATCCAGAGAATACGGTAGAAGTATCGTTGCCAGCGATTAAGGATTTTCCAGAAACGCTTGTATATGTTGATTACCAAAATTCTATTTAATGGATAAAAACTCTTGTAGCTTTGCCAAATATCAATCTCTATAATTTATAGTAAGAATCATGCTATAAGTTTTCGAAAAATGGCCTTATATCACCAGTATCCATCAGATTCGCATTTGCAGTAATTTTCTCACAAACTTATAAAATCAACCTCCAGTTTCTCCCATTAAGAATGGATACAGTTCAAACCGTGCTACTTTCGCTCTTGGCTGGGCTCTTGGTGATTATATTGGTATTTTTCATTCAAACGAGCTCATTTTCCTTGTCTGGACCCAAAAAATCTAAGAACCCAACCTTCTTGATCATTGGAAGTAATAACGCCGGAAAAACAGCCATTTATAATAAATTCATCGGTAATGATGTCAAATCTACAGTTTCTTCTCTTGAACCAAACAGTACTGTGATACAATTACCTTTTTCGAACGCAGCCATTCAAAAACCATTTCAATTAATCGATTTCCCTGGACATGTCAAATACACTTCCTTATTGAAGAAAACCATCTTGGAAGATATTACCTTGGACAATTTGAAAGGAGTGGTCTTCGTTATCGACAGTTCTGCCAACTCGCTCAACAATGAGGACAAAATCAAAGCCATGTCCAAGATTCTTTTCGAGATCCTTTCCCACACAGAGAAACTCCCAAATGGGGTCGACTTTATGTTTGCCGTTAACAAACAAGATTTATTCGACAGTTTACCTGTGTTCAAGGTGAGAGAGATCTTGGCCAAGTCATTGAATGATACCATCAAAAACGAATTGAATAGAAGTGGTACTGGTGGCTACGACGATGACGAAGACGAAAATGAGGAAAAGACTTCAGACACCGTAAGACAATTGTGGTCAATCATCTTACCTCAAGCCACTCAATTCCGTTTCGAACTTTTGGAAGGGAACATGGAGTTCATTGCCGGCTCAGTTTTGCGTGGAAAAACAGAAGCTTGGGAGAATTGGTTTGACGAAAGAGTGGTAAATTACGGAGGAATGTAATTTCATCTACATAATCATACATTTATCAATTGACAATCGTTTAAACATTCATGAGTTTCGTAGAAAAAAACTTTGCTATTACTGTAGTGGGTCTGTTGGAGCAGAAGGGAAGAAACCGGGTTCAGTTACTTGTTGCTGCCTTTTCTGTCTGACTTTGGATTGGACAAAACTATTGACTCGCAATTTGTAAATGCCTTTATTCAACTTATACTTTTTGAACTTGAAGTTGGTCAATTTATCGCTGACTTCAGCCAATTCTTCATTAGCCTTCTTGATTTGCTCTTGTAATGTTTTGTACTTATCGTTGGGATCGTTGCCTTCCTCCTGTTTCTTCCAGGATAAGTTTGAAACTAATTTGTTCCATGCATAGGGTTTAACGGCTTCCATCTCGTGGTTGTACGCGGCCAAATCGCCGGTGAGTTTGGTCTTCTGTTTGACCAACTCGTTGTATTCCTCTGGATACACTGGAGATGCATAGCTCTCGTCTTTGAGATGACTGGCACACACGTAGAAGAAATCTTTATTGCTGGCATTAAGGAGAACTGATGTGGTTGGCTTGTAACAGGTAGAGCATGATTTAGCGTCCAGATCCGCCACTAATCTCAATGTGTAGTCGTTGGGAAAGGGCGCCTGAGACATTGATGGGTTATGGGTGGTTCTTGATAAAAATTCTTGTGGTACTTATGAATTGTGATAAGGAATTACGAGGATCGAGTAAAGTGAGAATCAAACTGCGAAGAATAAGAAGAATGCTGCAAAATGATTGGAGATTCACATGAATTCTTTCTAAATTTTACTATAACAGCTCAATTTTCAGTTACTGATTTCCCGTGTGGAGTTGAAATACACACTTTCCACGTTGCTTGCAAATCAAAGGGGACTCCATGCATTGTTTGTTCATATTTTAGCTGAATTACTGCAAATTCCACCGAAATCAAAAAAAATGCAAAAATTGAAAAATTACTCTCCAATCCTCTCGCTTCTTTCACGCTTACAATTTTCTTCCTCCGACAATTGCTCATGCTAGCTCTTAAATGCTTACCGTCACTTTCAATTGTCTTACAACCTGGTTTTGTCAGGATTGATACTGGTGGATGTACGGATCTACATTCAGGACTCATTTCAAAACACAAGAGAATTTTTGGGTCAGCCAATGGGGTACGAGTCACGTGACTGATGTGTGTCACCATTGGCGTCCGCGGATAGGATGGCACGGATATGACACGGTATCCACAACTCTTAACCAACGCCCAGCGAGAACCAAGCTAGCATTGGAACCCAATGTAGTGTCACATCATGTAGCCATTCTTACACGGAACACAATTCAAGATTTGTTAAGAAAACAGGGTGGAAAGAAGTGGAAAATCGCACAAACCAAATTTCCATGAAAAACACAGGAAGGGAAAAAAATGCCTGAGAAAAACAAATTAATTGTATTGCCATCACTTATTACTTTTGGTTTTAATTTATCCAAACAACAAATTATAATCCATCAAATATCTGGGAGAATCTTGGACTTGAATACTGAGAGGAGTTAATTTGATTCTTTGATATTGGATTAAAACCATTACCTAACCAATTATTTACTATCCCTTATCGATTTATTTATCGTGTAAATAATTCATCGACATTCAAGTTAAAATAATTGCATAAATCATTAGTCTGATAAAATGTCAGATCACCAAGAAGCAGATATTGACTCTATCGTCGATAGATTATTAGAAGTTAGAGGTTCAAGACCTGGAAGACAAGTTACTCTTTTAGAACATGAAATTAGATATTTATGTACTAAAGCAAGGGAAATTTTCATTCAACAACCAATATTATTAGAATTGGAAGCTCCAATCAAAATATGTGGTGATATTCACGGTCAATACTATGATTTATTACGACTTTTCGAATATGGTGGATTCCCCCCTGAAGCTAATTATTTGTTCTTAGGTGATTACGTCGACAGAGGTAAACAATCTTTAGAAACAATCTGCTTGTTATTAGCTTACAAAATCAAATATCCTGAAAATTTCTTCATCTTAAGAGGTAATCATGAATGTGCTTCAATTAACAGAATTTATGGTTTTTACGATGAGTGCAAAAGAAGATATAATATAAAATTATGGAAAACTTTCACAGACTGTTTTAACTGTTTACCTATTGCTGCTATTATCGATGAAAAAATCTTTACTATGCATGGTGGTTTATCTCCTGATTTAAACTCAATGGAACAGATTAGAAGAGTCATGAGACCCACTGATATCCCAGATGTTGGACTTTTATGTGATTTATTATGGTCTGACCCTGATAAAGATATTACTGGTTGGTCAGAGAATGATCGTGGTGTTTCATTCACTTTCGGGCCCGACGTTGTATCGAGATTTTTACAAAAACATGATATGGATTTAATTTGCCGTGCCCATCAAGTCGTTGAAGATGGATATGAATTCTTCTCAAAACGTCAATTGGTAACTCTATTCTCAGCTCCAAATTACTGTGGTGAATTCGATAATGCAGGTGCTATGATGAGTGTCGATGAAAGTTTGTTGTGTTCTTTCCAAATTCTAAAACCAGCTGAAAAAGAACCAAGATTTTCAAGACCAAATCATTTATCAAATAATAGACCTGTAACTCCGCCAAGAAGACCTAAAAGAGGTGGGAAATAAACAGTTAAATGATTGAAATGAAATAATTTTACTTCATAATTTTGGCTCCTTATGCTTATGCTGATTTACTTGTCCTTTTTGTTTGATTCAACTCATTCATTTGTGCTCAGTTTCTAGATATCTTCATTGATGACTTCAATATAACTCGTACCATATCAGATGTATTCACTCAAACAATATTGAAATCATTTGAAGAACTAATGGCAACATCAACAAATTTTTGAGTTTTACCTACCCCAACTTGATTTTTATTCATCTCTTTTTATTTCTATTCAATTAATTATCTATCACTTCTTGTTGCAATAAAAGTCAAATTATTCACTTTTTCCGTTTGTTTTGTTGTTGATGTCTAGTTTTGTTTGATTTTTGTTTGCCAATATCCGGTTGTTGCTTTTCCGATGCCAAAAAAAGCTAACCCCATCCCATAAATAGATACTTAAAAGCCTTTATAGTTTTCGCCCGCTCTCATGATTAGCTAGTCTTTTTTTGAATCTCTATATAACTGTGTATAATTATAACTTGCTATTATTATTGATATTTCTGGAAGCTTCTTCCTTGCTGGAGCTAGCAGGTTATGTTGAGTCTGATTTTTCATGAGTTTGGGTTGACTTTGGTCTATATGGGAAGGATGGAACATGTCTGTTTGGATCGGATTGTACGGCTTTGGGTAATGCCAAACAGGCATTGACTTCGTTGAGACAATTGGCAAAACAAGTGATTCTGGATTTTGAATGTGCGTTCTGCCAGAATCAGCTTTGCTTTCGAACAATCTTGAAAGCTGATTTGACTTTATTGATTCAGTGGTGACAAAAATCTATATTCTACGTATGATCAATGCCATATGAGTTCTTGAAAATTATGTAAAACGGTAGCATTCTTGAAGACTTTTAGTTACTCCACAATATAGTCGATGAACCTTAGACCTTGTGTGACGTTGTATGGTTCATATCAAGATGAACTATAATGGCTGCCAAAACATGGACATGTTCCAACTATAGGGTGCAAAATACAAAAAGGCAGTCACAGTACATCACGTGCATACGTTTTCACTTTCTTTCCTCAAATTGACGAAAATAAAGTCGCGTGCGTATCACGTGATACGCGACATGCCTAGCGACATTTGGAAGAGAGGAGAAAAATTTTCAGGGAGATTCTCACTCTGTAGATATTAAAAAAAATTTTCATTACTGCTATATTCTATTTCTATATCATCATCAATACAATATGGTATGTGTGGGCAGATATCCAAGACCATTGGATACTATGGAATGAAAGAGTGACCAACAAGTGACAGAGAGTGTGATCCTATAGTCCAGAGCTGTTACAAGTTAGTAACGAACCAACATGTCCTCGTTGGTGTGATACACCACAGTTGAGGGCAAAGACCCAAGAGAGAAATTTTCATCAACACAAGAGTCAAAGAAACCAACACATATAACAACGAAGAAGTCCCTGTTAGATCCAATAAGTTAAAGTGTCAGCCAAACAATGGAATCCCCCATCTATAATTAAAGTCCGTCACCAATCACTTTTGGCCACTCTCATTCATTTCGATTTCCTTTGGATACCTTAAAGTGATCATTATACTAACAAGATATAGGTTTTAGTTCAAGATTTGTTGCACCCAAACCCAGCTTCTGAAGCTCAAAAACACAAATTGAAGACTTTGGTCCAAAAGCCAAGATCATACTTCATGGATGTCAGATGTAACGGTTGTTTGACCATCACCACCGTCTTCTCTCATGCCCAAACTGGTGTCACTTGTGACAACTGTTCCACTGTCTTGTGTACCCCAACCGGTGGTAAGGCTAAATTGTCTGACGGTTGTTCTTTCAGACGTAAGTAAATGTGTTGTGATTCCATATTTAATTGATATAAAAAGTTTGCTTATTCGGACGGTTCAGTGGTTAACAGTGTAAATTAGTCTAAAGCTGAATTATCCATGGTTCACATCATTTCTTCTATACGGTTCATAATAAAAAAATTATAAATCTTATTGTAAATTTATTGTAAAGAAAAATACCAAGTTCATCGTAGGTTATGTCTTATATATGTAGAATTTATATTACTATTATTGTACTGACTATAATTTAGATTTGGAGTAGAAACGAACAACCTCGTCGAAAGCTTTAGCAACTTTATCGACGTTGTGGTCGTTAAGACCGGCAATTGAAGCACGGCCGGATCCAACCAAGTAAACACCGTGGTTCTTTTCTAATCTTGCAACCATTTCTGGAGTCAAACCAGTGAATGAAAACATACCTGTTTGGCCAGTGATGTGATCCCAAGTGCCTGGTGTACCCAAATCCTTCAACTTATCCTTCAAAGCGTTTCTCATCTTGATAATTCTAGAACTCATAGTTCTCAAGTCGGTTTCCCATTGACTTCTTAAGACTGGATCAGTTAAGATGGTGGCAACAACTTTAGCACCGTAAGCTGGAGGATTAGAGATCTCAGATCTAGTTAATTTGTTCAATTGAGATTTGATTGCTTTATTAAGTTCAGGAGTTTGACGTTCATTATTGATGATATGAACGGCACCAACTCTCTCACCGTACATACCCACGTTCTTAGCAAAAGATTGACAAATGACAATTGGGGTAGAAATTGAGGTGTTTTCAACAGCTTTTCTGATAGCTGCAGCATCCTTATCTAAGTTACCACTGGCGAAACCTTGGTAAGCTGAGTCAAACAACATCAAGTGGTTTTTCTTAGCTAATTCTTCAATGATCTGGGACCATTGTTCGTCAGTAGGGTCCAAGCCAGTTGGGTTGTGGGCGCAAGCGTGTAAAAGGAAGACAGATCCATTTGGAGCGGACCTGATGGCACCGAGAAATCCGGACAAGTCCAAACTCTTAGTGTCATTGTTCCAGTATGGGTAAGATTCGACCTTCAAGTCCAATGAGGTGAAGATCTGGTTGTGGTTAGCCCATGTAGGCTTAGAAAGATAGACTGTTGGAGCACCGCCATCGAAACCAGTGTAGGATTGTTTCAAGAATGAACCGGCTAAATGTAAAGCCCCAGTACCAGAAAGAGATTGTTGAGAAACAACTCTACCTTGGGTAATTGCTGAGGAGTTTTCACCCAAGATAACCTTGGCAGCTTCAGTCAAGAAAGGTTCGTAACCCAGGATGGAAAGATACTCGTGATTGTAGCCTTCAGAAGCAACCAACTTCAGTTCAGCAAGTCTGACAGCTGGTAAAATCCATGGTTTACCGTAGTTATCTCTGTAAGCACCAATGCCTAAATCCACCTTATCTTCACGGCTATCAGCGGTGTATCTAGCTTTGAGGCCGAAAAGTGGATCTGGAGGTAATTCCTTGATATTTGCAAAGTATTTAGACATATTGTACGATAATTTTTTTTAGAAGAGTGATTTTCACAGTTATATATACATGATGAATTGTACCGAACATCCCTTCGCGCGAGAGTTTTCCCCTCTCAGGAGTTTGGTGGATTATATAATAATTTGACACAAGCGTCGTAAATTTGTTCGTTCATAAATCCAATTTCAGACATTATCTAGGCGTCGAAGTTGAAGGGTTGACCAATTGTGGGGATCTCCGTTGAATGTTTTCATTTTAAGGTGTTTGGTGGATTGTATGTCCGAAACTGACTGGAGCATGTTTGAATCAATCACTGGAGCATGTCGCAAATTTCGCCAGAATGCCTTTCAAAAATGCCAGTTATGAAGATACTATTGCTTCCAAAAAAAAGTCCGTATTTGTCCGCCAGACAATGCTAGTGTAGGGTGGTGTTAGCGGCTAAAACTAATGAATTTTTCAGCCTATACTTCCTTGTTAAGAATATGGATGCATATATGTACGTGTGAAGTTACCTGATTTGTATATTGGGGAAATGTTATATTACGTAGAGAAAGAATGCTTCGAGGCCGACTGTTGGCTTTGCTTCTTGATTCAGAAATTAGAGTTAACTTCGGATATAGGAATTAATTTTGTTTTGTTTTCAATGATCTCTGCATTGCTTCCAATACAAGAGAAGTGAAAAATGTTAAACGTTCGGCTAAGTTAAACAACGGATTTGACTTCGAAAAATCTTTTCAAGTAGTAGATTTGGAAAATAGAGTTGGCAGCAACAACCAAGATTTGGAAAACTGACCACCATTTGACTCTGGAATTGGTGGACTCTGCGGTGTTTCTGTGTGTTCTTTCTCTAATGACTAAGTATCCTTGTTCATCTCTGACATCGTTGGTTAATTGACTTAATCTTTGCACGGCGTAGTCGAGGGAGTCAGCCTTTGGGTCATTGACATCAACATAGATGACACCGTGAACGTTGAAAGTGACATCCAAATCAACTCTGTTGGATCTTTCGTTGGAGAAACAGTAAGAGTATTTACCATCGGATTCTGCTTTGATGGATTCATCACCGTGATCCATGTCATGTTTCTTTAATCTGACTTGACCATTTGGAGTGACGATATAGAAATCAATAGTGAATTGTTCAGCATTTTGAGCGTTTCTGGAGCCAACTTGGAAGCTAACTGCTAATTCATCGTTTCTCTTCAAGTTCTCGAAGAAACATTGTTTTCCATATGGTGGGAGCGCCACATTGTGAGCTTGGACAAAACCAACAAGCAAGGTGATAAGTAACAAACAAAAAGCCTTCATAATTCGATGTTTAAGTTATTTATTAGAAAAACGATGTGTTGAATTTTTTGTTTTGAACAGGTGTTTTTCACGCGTTTGAAATTTCTACAAAAATATAATAAGCACTCAATTCTATGATAAATACATTGGATAAATAATTACTTGTTACATTATTTATACATGCTCTATAATTCATTACAATGGTTTCATGATTTCGTCGTATAGAAGCTTTTTCAACTCTTCAACACTAAGTTCGTCTTTTCTCTTATCGAAATCAAAGAAATCTTCAGGAATTTTATCACTAATTGGTTCGTCGTTAGGATCGTGATATAATTTTAAGTATGGGTGTTTTAATGCATTGTCGACAGTAATTCTTTTGGTTGGATTGAATGTTAGCAATTTTTCCAATAAATCAATTGCTAGAGGATTTATCTGTTCTAATACAGCTCCATTACTCTGAGCCATATTTTGGAATAATTGCTGGAATGGAACTTTTTTGCAAAATGGTAATGATCTAATGTACTCTCTAGCTCTTTTCAGTTTGATGTTATAATAATCCTCCATATTCGGAGTGCCCAAAACTTCCATGATCAACCACAATTGGTTATGGTAATCTCTGCCTGGGAATAAAGGTCTTCCTGTTAACATTTCTGCCAAAATACAACCAACAGACCAAACGTCGATTGCGGTTGTATATTCTTGAAAGGTCAACATGATTTCTGGAGCCCTATACCATCTGGTAGCGACGTATTCGGTCATAAAGCCAAAGTTGTCTTCCGAGGATGCAATTGAACGAGCCAAACCAAAATCACAAATTTTCAAGTCACAATTGGAATTAAGCAAAAGGTTACTTGGCTTCAAGTCTCTGTGTAACACGTTGGCACTATGCATAGCTTTCAAGGCTCTTAAAGTTTGATAGATAAAGTATTGGATGTGGTCGTCGGAGAGTTTTTGGGTTCGTATGACTCTGTGGAGGTCTGTTTCCATAAGTTCTTGAATCAAGTAAATCTCATTAAACTGTTGATAAGATATAGGTCTTTGGATTGCTAGGATCGAGATGATATTCTCATGGTTGAAGTGTTTTAAAAGTTTCAACTCTCTCAATGTTCTCAAGCAGAGCATGGATCTCTCGAAAGGTTCGATCTTCTTGATTGCAACTTTCTGTTGTGTCGGTTTATGGATAGCTGAGCACACAATACCGTATGCTCCTTCACCCACCACTTCTAAGATCTGGTAATGATCCGACACATTAAATGAGATTTGTCTTGGTTGCTCCATCGACGTATGTATCTAAAGCTGGTAGCTGGCTGTTTTCAACGATTATGTAGAAATCAAAGGTTAATGTGGGATCTCTCAAGTTTTATATTCGTTTAAGTCGCTTGTCTTGTTTGAAGTTTCAAGTGATTATTTGATTGTGGGCTGTGTGCAGGCGCGTTTTAAAATGTCGCGTGTCGCCCGATCAATCAGCCAACCCAGCGGGTAAGTTGAAAGAAGAGGTTCTTGTTAGATTTGTTAGTTGTTCGACTGATGTTGGTGTTTGACGGTCGAGGAAATGACATAAGGTGTGTTGGTGGCATATGTGTGTATATGTTGCTGTCCCGGTAGCAAAGGTGTGCTTTTACCTCTACCGAGGACTTCGCTATTAAAGGCAACTATATATCGATGAAAGTGAAGATGAAGATCTACCAACAATGTGATAGCAAGAGGTTTTTTTAACGAGATACTGACGTAACTCTAGCGTGGCAGCTCCCTGAATCAGTGATGGCAGGCCAATGGCACGGCGTTCAAAATCAGCTGTACGCCAACAGCATTGTCAGAATCACGACATTTATGGCTACAATGTTACATTTTTCACAATAAATCAATTCAAAACATTTCCTAACACAAAGATATACACAGAAGTGAACATTTCATAGAAGCGTAACTATCAGGCCCGGGGAATGTGGGGACCGTAGGTCATGGTGGGACTGGGCTTACTTTTTTCTACCAAACAAACCCTTCTTCTTCTTCTTTTCAGGCTTCAACAGGGCGGCGCTGTAGTTGCCGGCCTGGTACATGGGCTGGTCGTTGAAGTTGATGGTAGGTCTTGACTGTTGTTGTTCGCCCGGGTTGCCTTGTCCGCTCAAGTTGTAGTGAGGGAAATCCTCGTGGAATCCCCATCCCAATCTGCTGGACTCTAACTGGTCTCTGTAGCTGACGTCTCCAGTGATGGCATACTCAAAGCCCCTGATGGTGTCCAAGGGTCTTTCGTTTCTGGATCTCGTAGGGTTGGACATGTCACTACCTTGAATAGGTTGGCCAAAGATGTCTCTCAAATTACCCAGTTCTTCACTCAAATAAGAAGGTCTTCTTTGGTATGTGTGGTCGGCTGCTTGCTCAAAAGGTTGGGCTTCGTTGACAGCTGACAAGATTGGATCATGGACGTTGGAAGTATGCATTTTGTATTGGGCAGCTTCTTGTGCAGTGATTTTATCGGATTCAAGGACTTTTCCTGATTTTGATCTGAAGATAGCCATATTTATATATTGCTGGAGAAAATTATTACGTGCGGGATAACAATAGGAAGGGTTTGGGGCGAGGTCAAATTAACAACACAAAACTGGTGTCTGATTATATCTATCAGTCTATGGCAAGAGTTTAAAAGAAGTAGGAACGAGAAGTAAAAACTCTAGTGATATCAACAGCGAGATTTTTGAAAACCTATATATTATTTCTTAGAGGCTTAATTTAGCATTTTTTACACAGCATGTGGCCATATTGTAGAGTTGAAAATCATCAGCTGGGCCCAAATTGGGAATTGGAGGGGGGTTATCCTGCAGGCAGTCTCCACACACAGCCCGCGCAGTTCACTGCGCATTTTTATGCAATGGTCTGCGGTTGATAAAAATGAGTTGAATTAGTAGGTCTCAATTTGAGTGCAGCAGGCGCAGGGAATGGTGTGTCAAGACGTTTGAGCACAGTGCCAATTAAACCAACCGTTATTTTCAAATTCAACACAACTTGTGGCTGTACCGCAACAATCCAACGTATCTGTTGAAGCTAGTGGGGACCTTTCGGTGTTAACCACTAGCGTGGGAACAGCCCACCAAGGTCTAAATCTTTCGTCCGGCTCACCGGTTCCTTGCAGATCCGATTTTTCGCGTTTGCTGGTTGGTCTGTTGCAACCACCTGCAATACAATCACTTGACGTAAGACGTTTCACTCTACAATAAGCCATGGCACCACCCAGTGACACTACATTCACGTTTTCACGCTAAACTGCAAAACTGTCCAAGCAGATAAGTAACAATGTTGGTAGTTACCCGCCAGAAACGGCCACACACAATTTCCAAAGGTGACCTGGTACACCAGAGTGGCTCGCTGGCAACGAATGGCTGAGAGGTACGGCTTCCAAATCCGATCGGATTAGCTAATTATCCTTTAAATCCTCGGGGCTAGCCCTTTAATTTCGAAACACTTCAATCTTGAGTATTCATCTTTGAGACAATCAACTTCAAAATAACCACTTTGAAATTATTCATCATCGATAAAACATCCTCCACGCAATCATGGGTTGGCTTTTCAGAATCGGACTAGTTGCAATTGTGCCCTCGGTGGGCTACTACGTTGCTGACACGCAATTGGCTGCAAAATACCCACCTGTTCCCTTGGATAAATTGCCTCGATCAAGTAGAATTAGAGGCTATTTTGAACCAGGAAACGGTCGTTACATCGCGTACAGTGATAACTACGAAGCTACTGTTCGTGGTAATTCTAAAGAAGAGGTTACACGGCAGTTTTTGTCTGCACCCTTGATTTCTGAAGTCTCCAAGGGCTCCAACGGGAATTTGCAATCTAAAGTTTTGGAAAGAAAAAACGGTTGGGGATACGAAAGCACTATCATTGGGTGGAATTGGCTGCCCGACTTTCCAATTGTATCTTTTTTCGAGAAATTGGCCTCCTGGGGCTACCCTTGGCGACTCATGAATGGTGGTATTCACGAGGTTTACGTTGAGCCCGCAGACAAAGGGAGTTACAAGGTCTTTTTTAATACCATACATGAATACAACGACTTGAAAGACGGCAAGGTTATCCCCGACTTGACACGGCGTCTTCACCAGACATATGCTCGGGCTATTTTGTACTTGGCCAGCCGTAAGATAAATCAGGAACAAACTATTAGTGTGAAATAATGGTTCATAGTAAAACATAACAACAGAGCAGATTAATTGCAGCTAGTTCAATATGCGCTCAATGTAGGCTAGAAACGGCGAGAGCAGATACGCCGCATGGTGCTTAAATACCATGCTAAAGGGTTTTGCTAAGTTTCATGATGGTATCAAGAGGTCTCAAGAGGTCTCAAGAAATCAAAAGTGTCATCGAGTGTCATCATGTGTCATCATGTGTCATCATGTGTCATCAAGTGTCGAAAGGTGCCATTAGTGTCACCAAGTGTCATTAATTGTCTCGATACCTGATGAGTTTTCATCTTCAGCATACCAACAAGTGACTGATTATACCTATTTTTCATGGGGTAAAGGTCCTCTCCATACATCAAGTTGCTTAGTTGTGAAAACCTTACTAACCACAGATTTCATCCATTCACATAGATTTTGCTTGGAGTAATTTGAAGTTGCGAATAATTACTGAGATCTGAGTTCGACAGAACATTGCTCATCTTTGTTGGTTTTATAAACAATTAGAAAACTCGATTATCAAACTTCTTCATAGGTGTGAATTACAAATATGGATCCCAGATGACTTTTTGAAGCTTGAGCAAGGTGAATTAAAAATCGACCTCTCTTGTGTGGTGCACAAACTTGATCTTTATGTGAGTTACGAGAGGATTGTTGTACTGACCGCATCTTTTAGCATCTGGCTACGAACCCTTTTAATGGTTCTCAAATTTTAGTTGCAAAAAACTACGGATATAAAAAAACGTCGAACTTCGATACATCATAGACACTCAAAAACTGTGTATAATCTTTCGACAAGACTCCGAGCGTTTCGAGCAACAACCAAGATCACAGAAAATCGTCTTCAAGCTATTCCAACGCTGTATTGAATGTTTCGAGTATAAATAGCATCACCGAACACAGAGACGCTCACGGCACTGAAATCTCCCTCTTTGGATTTGGAAAACCTCTTTACATTTTCCAACTACATGTAGTCGGTCCAATTGCAATAACTTCTATGACTTTGAATCATTGAATTTCACATTTCTGACCTATGGGTTTTGGTGGTGATGATCAATCCACTAACTCATTTTATCTGGTGATTCTCATTAGTGGATCTCGCTTCTACACCCCTTCCAGATTTAGCTTTGCGGCATTGAGGGAGTGAAAAGATGAGCACGCCTTCACGATAGATTATTGTACCGATACAACTAATTGTGCGGACAATTGTACCGTCTTAACGGATTGTTCAATTAACCACTATCTATGTATATAATAGCACCATCTTATGATTATACAATAAATGTCGTATTTCACGAGCTCAAGATGGCATTGCAAGAGATCGATGGTATGCAATGCAAGGTATATCGGTATTAATTACCCTGTGCGAATAACACTTTTCGGAAAACGACGGTTTCCGGCGTTTGACGCCGTCAACGGACATGAGCTGCACGTGACCCGTTTCCGGTATGACGGATTTCCAAGTCACCGGGGGGTGAAAGGACAGAAATTCAGGCGTTAAGGAAGTCAAGGGATAGTCATGTGGCAAGCTGGCATGTGTGCCAATTAAAGATAAGAGTTAAAGGCTTGATAGAAAGAAGGGGTAGAAAGGAAGCAAACCCTGACAGGAGGCCAGGGTTTGACAGAACGTCGAAAGCATCGCGCACGTGACTCGAACTAGATATGACCGATTTTCCAACTCCCTGCCTGAGCCAGAAGAGACAAGCAGCCAACGGCTGCAAGCAGTCCGTGCAAACCGCTTGCTGACAGTCCCCAGCTTCCCGTACAGAGAGCATCGTTGAACGCCCCGGCAGAAAGCACCGGTCGAACGCACCGGTGCTGCGACTTTGTGCAGCCCGAAACCGGCGCATCGCAGTAAACGGCTTTTTAGCGTGCGATCGCCGTAGCGTGACGCACGCCTAAAGCCAATAAAACCCACAACAAGTCCAAGATTTCTAAGCTCAATCAAATTTACACCAGCTTATTCTACAATGACATCGATTCTGAGCAAGCTGGAAGGAACTTCGCCCTACGAAAGTTCGGAGGGCAGCCACAGCGCGAACGGCAGGTGGCAAGGATTCGTGGATTCCTTCAAGCCAGCAGTGCCAAAAGACTCCATCAACGACATGGAAAACGGCAATGAGCTCAAGCCATTAATCGGGCAAATTCACCAGTCGCTCATCGGGCTCACCGGTTGCATTGGGTCCGGTCTTCTTATTGTTTCAGGCCAGGCTTTGGCTCTGGGCGGTGCCGGGTCGGTTCTTTTGGGCTGGGCCGTGGTATCTTCGTTTCTCTACTGTACCATGCAAGCATTATCTGAGTTGGCATCATGCTATCCTGTGCTGGGATCATTTTTCTCGTACGCCACGCGTTTCGTGGACCCATCGTTTGGTTTTGCAGCCGGATGGAACTACTGTCTTTTCTGGATTGTTGTGCTCCCGCTTGAGCTTGTGGCGGCATCGCTCACCATCAATTTCTGGCAATCAGACATCAACAACGTCGCATGGGTGGCCATCTTCTATGTGCTTATAGTGGGGTCCAACGTGTTTGGATCTGCGCTTGCATTTGCCAACACCGAACTTTTCGCAGCCATCATCAAGTTGTTGGGTGTCATGGGCTTCGATATCCTCGCCATTGTGCTTATCTGTGGTGGAGGTGACCAAGGCTACATTGGGGGCAAGTACTGGCACGATCCTGGTGCATTCAACCACGGATTCAAAGGGTTTTCCACCGTTCTCATCTCTGCCACTTACTCGTTGGCTGGTACTGAATTGGTGGGTTTGACAGTGTGTGAAAGTGCCAACAACCCACGTATTGCACTTCCTCGTGCCATCAAACAGGTCTTTTACCGTATTGTGTTCTTCTACTTGTTCACGTTGACGTTGATTGGCTTCTTGGTTCCATACACTTCCGAGCAGCTCATTGGTGCATCTTCAGACGCCACGGCATCCCCATTCGTCATTGCCATCACCAACGGTGGAATCAAAGTTCTTCCATCCATTTTCAACGTAGTGGTTCTCGTGTCGTTGTTATCCATTGGAAATTCATCCATGTATGGCTTTTCACGTACCATTCTCGCCTTGGCCGAACAAAACTTGGCCCCAAGTATCTTCCGCTACGTCGACCGCCGTGGTCGTCCATTGGCCGGTATCGCTCTTCTGGCTCTCGTGGGATTGCTTGCCTTCGTTTCCGCCTCGCCCAAACAGGCCCAAGTTTTCGCCTGGTTGGTGGCTCTCTCCGCCGTGTCCACCTTATTCACTTGGGCTTCATGTACCGTTTCACACATCCGTTTCCGCCACGCCATGTCGGTGCAAAACCGTAGTCTTGACGAGGTGCCGTATCTCTCCAAGACCGGTGTTTGGGGCTCATACTATGCCACCGTCTTGTTGGTGATTGTGTTGGGGCTTCAATTCTGGACCTCATTATTCCCCTTGGGCCAGCCTCCATCAGCAGTGGTGTTCTTCGAAAACTATCTTGGTGCCGTCATCGTGGTAGTGTTCTACGTAGGCCACAAGTTATGGGCCCGCAGCTTAAGGTTCTTTGTTCCTGCCGCAGACATTGACTTGGACGCAGGTCGCGCAGAGGCCGACGTCGAGCGTTTGCAGCAGCAGTTGCTTGAAGAAAGAGAAATCTTGGCTGCAAAACCATGGTATGTCCGCACATACTACTACTTGTTCTAATGGTAATGAATAAAGGGACTAAGGTGTCGAGGGAGACAGGGTGTAAGTCACTGACAATTTGATGATGAGGACAGGCTTCAAGGTCGAGGGAAGGTTCAATGATGTTCCGACCACCACTTCTTTCATGGCCATGCCTACCGTTTCTTGTGCTCCTTATTCTTGTACTCCCCCTGTACCCCTACTGCTTGTTTTCTTGGTTGGCTGGTTGGCTACTGCCTATTCGAAATGATTAATGTTTATAGACTAATACGACTTATCTGTCTTCCGTGTAGGTTTCGAAGATGATCAAAATCACTGTGTCAAATTTATCGAGAGATGAAGTTGAAAATCACAGACTTGGCAAAACCAGGGTTGAACGAAGCCACACTGCATTAATTTTGCATAGCTGAAGTATAGGAACGCCAAACTTCCAATGAAGGGCATCGAACTCCGGACTGAATTCAATGGAGAACGGTTTTATGAGAAAAAACCATCAAACGTTACAAGATACACTTCAATGAACGACAGAGCATTAGATCATCCAGAAAGAAGCAAATCTTTACAGAATTTTCAAAAAAGAGAAAGATTCTAACACCTTAAATAAATTTCACAAGACGAAGATCCAAGGAGAAATTCCTAGAACCGAACAATACAAATAATGGTTTCAACTCCAGCACCCTCGAACTACCTGCCGCAATACTTCAACTCCAAAGGCCTGACTAAGTTGTAACCCACGAACGCAAACACAATGTTGAGTTCAAAGGAAATGTCACCCATGACCTTGCGAGAAATAACGCCCTGGTACCAGGATTGGTCCATGGAAAGAACAGTAGAAACCACGCCAAAGAGAAATCCGGCAACGCCAGCATAACCAACAGGATAAGTGCTTCTGTCGTTGAAGTTGGACACATCGTAGCCAGTAAATCCCCGTCTGTAGATAAAGTGCTCTGTGAGAGAGATTCCGAGGTAAATGGAAACATTATAAGAGATAATTGAGAGGAAGTTTGTCATGGTGTCGGCAAAAACATAGTATGCGGGAATGGACAATCCCAAAGACACGAAGTTACCAATAAGACACCAGCCCAAACGTGGAAAACGGGCCAATGGGCTCCATACGGCTTGGATAGCCAAAGACAACGAGTAAGATCCAGGAAGATTGTTGGCGATGGAGGAAAGAGCTAACACCGCACAGCAAAATTCACCAAATCCATGCAAGCTGTCGGTGACCAAAATGGCATACACCAAGCCGCCCACTGAGTCCCGCTCATACGCTGCGTTCCAGGCGGAATTGTTCTGGGCTCCCCGGCCGCATGCCACTCCCAAAATGAAGGCGAAAATGCAAGGAAGCGAGAGACCGACAACCATGCATATGAAGATCTTCCATGATGCCACACGCCGATCCATGTACACGAAATAGTCTGCAGCAGACGGCGTCCAGCCGGACGTGAAACCGAAAATGGTGGATATGTACGTCAAGACGTTGCCTGCCTCGACCTTGCTGCTGTTGCTGCTGCCGAACATGCTGTCGCCTACGGTACCAGGACTAAACGTATGTGCCATGGTCAAACGTGCGATGATTATCAAGTAAATGATGAAATTTGGCACCCACGATACCCGCTCGTAAACGTGAATCACACGGTAGCCAAACATGGCTAATACGCACGTAATTATCACCAACATGAGACAACCAGCCCACGGTGGAAGTGGGCCGAGAACGGCCAATAGTTGCACCGAAGGGATGATGTTCACTGCGTTCCAACCAATGCACGAAATCACATTGAACAAGCTAAAAATACGGCCCATCACGTTACCAGCAAAGTACCGCAGCAAACACTGCTGGCGGAACCCAAAACGCTGGCCAAACACAGAATAGAATCCCACTGGAAGAGCACCAATCACGCTCCAAATGGCGATGCAAAGCACGCATGTCCAGAAATCCAATCCGAACGCCATGGGCCCCAAAATCCCTGAGGACAAAGCAGAAATTGCTAGGTTGGGGGACAAGAACATCGTCAATGCGTTCCAATAGTTAACGTCTGTTTTCTGCTCGTCTTTCACTTGCTGGATTCCTCTAATTTCGGCATTGAACCGGAGCCCCATCTTGTCAATGAAGTTTGCAGCAGATTCTTCCATGCCGTTTTCTTCGCTTTCAATAGCCGCAGCTTCCACATCCCTCACTGCCACTTGCTCAGTTGCGATATCCTTTTCTTCGTCTGTCATCCTTGAACGTTGGGGAAGAGAAGATTTTGCGTGAAAATTTATGATGATGCCGTAGCTTATCTGTTGGTATGCATGTACTGCATACACCATTCCATCGTGCGTTGCGTGCCGCGCACCGAACGTACGTAACGTGAGGGTTAGCATCACATTGTGTTGCCTCCAGCTTTCTCCAACTTTTGCATACATCTTGCATGAGAGTGCTGACCCATTCGGTTAATCTAAGAGACACATAGAGGCATAGAATTGAAGTGTATCCACAAGAACTCTCATCTCTTCCCGAAGAGAATGTTTGAATCTAGATTAATCTCACAAGACTTTAGTATCTACTGTAGATAACTATCAATGTTCATCTGAGACCTTCGACCACGTTGAATTATCAAAGACATAATCTTTGGAGGCCTCCCTTCAGTATCTTCCCATTCCCTCCTTTGAGGGATAGCTTTATGGATTTCAGGAATTGTAGATTGATGCTATCTCAGATTCAGGCCATTCATAACCATCATGATTTTCAAGTGTAGAGTGAAATTCAGGATTTGATATTCATTTATGCATTTAGGCTCGACATCCATATGAACATGAAAGTAATTCAAACTTCGGGCAACTGAGAACCTTTCGATTTATATTATTAGCACTTAGCTAATTTATACGAAATTATCGGGTAGATTGATCCATGTGAAACTAGTGAGCAACCCGGTTAGTTATAGCTATTTATATTCATTCGAGGAAGAATTTCAAGATTATGAGGAATCGGCCAACATTGCTTCTACACTGTGGCTTAATCGAAGCCACAACCTAAAACACAACCTCAAAGACCACCCGAAAGAAACCAACAACCTCGTTCGGGGAAACAGTGTCAACTCCGATGAAGTGATACATGTTTCAGTGTACTCAAATTGTCAAATTCTGCATTCGAGTTGGAGCTGCAATTCCTTCCACAAGACATGTGTAGTCATAATGGAAGCTGTTCAGTTTTCTACGTTCGGCAGTGTCGGAGTTGCGCCATTTTGAAGTCGATGTGTTGCACCGTTAAACGTCAAAATGTTTAAGGTTTAGTGCCGCTTGAGCGTGGACCTTTTCAAATTTCAGCATGGTTGCAAAATCCCGCTAACCCAGCCTTATAAGTAACATTAAGTTTCACATATCACAAATTCTCAATCAAGATAATCAACCAACATGCTCCCTAGTCTCTCTATTGCTCTTTCTGCACTTGCTTTTCTTCCTTCTCTTCCTGCTGCTCTTCCTGCTCCTGCTGCTCCTTTTGCCATCAACTTCAAGGTGAATAGAGACAAGGTCTTTTTCAACGGCTCTGATGGTGCACTCCACTACGCTTCTCCGGCTGAAATCGAAGCTGGCTTCGACGTCGAGAGAAGACACTTGAGAAAAAGAGCCTTTAAAACCACCCTTTACAATGAAGGTGACTCCTACTCAGCCGATATCTACCTTGGCTCTAACAAGCAGAAGGTCAATGTGATCATTGACACCGGCTCCTCCGACTTGTGGCTTCCTTCTAAAGATGTTGTGTGTCAAGATAACGTCGATTGCAAGGCTAACGGGACTTTTGATGCCAGCTCCTCTACGAGCTTCCAGGACTTGGGTGTTCCTTTCCAGATCGGGTACTTGGATGGCTCTTCTGCTGAGGGAACTTTTGCCAAAGACACCTTGACATTCTCACTGGGTCCTTCCGTCAAAGACCTTCAATTTGCACTTGTAACCCAGACGTCCATCAACCAGGGTATCTTGGGGATTTCAGTGGAACTGGACGAGTCATCAGACTCAGAGTACGTCAACCTCCCTATTGCTTTGGCTCAACAAGGAATTATCCCTAAAGCTTCTTACTCGTTGTACCTTAACTCAGAGGACGCTACCGAAGGAACTCTTTTGTTTGGTGGGGTGGACCACGACAAGTACACTGGAAATTTGGTTTCAATGCCTTTTGACAGCTCCCAAGGAGGATTCTACGTGACTCTCAATTCTCTCTCCATCCCTGGGTTAACCTCCTACGATTCGTCTTTTGAAATACTCTTGGACTCGGGTACCACTTTCACCTTGTTCCCGCTAGATGCGTTCCACTGGATTGGGAAAGAGTTGAACGGTCAGTTTATTAGAGACCGGAACAATGGGGATTACTATATCGTTGACTGTAGCTGGGATAAAGCTTTGACTTACAATTTCGAGGGTGTTTCCATTACAGTTCCAGTCAGCGACTTGATTGGTGAAGTCTATAAAGGCACCAAGGACAAGTGCGTGTTGGAAGTCTACAACTTGGAAGACGCTGCCATCTTGGGTGACAACTTCTTGAGACATGCTTACGTGTACTACGATATCTCTGATCAAACCATCTCTTTGGCACCTGTCAAGTATAGCGATAGCTCCAGCATTTCTTCTGATTGATTTCGCAGCCGGAAAAATTGGCATTGATTCAATTTTGTATAAGATGATCTGTGCATTGAATTGATCTGCTTATGCACTAAATTAATCCGTGCATTGAATTAGGTGGATAAATGAAGTAAATTAGTTATTCATTGAAAGTTCCACGATTATTTTTGAGTGTAACATAATTTATTGTAATAATCATCTTTGCTATCGAAGTGCCCACAAGGATACTTAGCATAACTCAGTGTATATAATGATATTTCATTACATGGGTATACAAAGATACGCTTATAGGCGACGAGGAATTACATTTGAAAGAAGAACTCACTTCTGGAAAGAAAGTTCTTTCGTTTGTTGCGTTCTTGAGTTTTGAAATAATTGTCGACTTGAGAGTCGTGCTAATGCCGCTAACATGAAGTGTCGCTGTGGTGTCGCTAATACAAAATTCCCACTTGGGTGTCACTTAGGTATCACTAGTAAACGTGTCATTAAGTTGTGATTTATAAACAGTATTATCAAGGTTTCATTAAGGTGTCACAAGTTAAAATTCCATGGATTAGTGTCCTAATTTAGTGTCATCTAAGTGCCATGGAAAGTGCCATAGAAAGTGTCATAGAAGGTGCCATGGAGAGTGCCATGGAAAGTGCCAACAAAAGTGCCATAGAAAGTGTCATCTCAAGTGCCACCTAAAGTGACACATCAAGTGCCATCGAAAGTGTCATAGAAAGTGTCATAGAAAGTGCCAACAAAAGTGCCATGGAAAGTACCAACTTAAGTGATGTGTCCCTTTAATACTAAAATACGACACTAAACTACCATGCAGAAATACCATGCAAAAGTACCATGGTAAAATACCACACTAAAGTACCATGCAAAAACACCATGCAAAAACACCATGCATAAGTACCATGCAGAAATACCATGCAGAAATACCATGGTATTTTACCATGGTAAGTACCACACTAAAGTGACACCTCAAGTGCCATACAAAGTGACACCTCAAGTGCCATGAAAAGTGCCATACAAAGTGCCATGAAAAGTGCCATGAAAAGTGACACCTCAAGTGCCATGGAAAGTGACACCTCGAGTGCCATGGAAAGTGCCATGAAAAGTGCCATGAAAAGTGCCATGAAAAGTGACACCTCAAGTGTCACGGAAAGTGCCATGGAAAGTGCCATTGAAAGTGACACCTCAAGTGTCACGGAAAGTGCCATGGAAAGTGCCACGGAAAGTGCCATCAAAAGTGCCATGGAAAGTGACACCTCAAGTGTCACGGAAAGTGCCATCAAAAGTGCCATGAAAAGTGCCATGAAAAGTGCCATGGAAAGTGCCATGGAAAGTGTCATGGAAAGTGACACGGAAAGTGCCATCAAAAGTGCCACGGAAAGTGCCATGGAAAGTGCCATACGTAGTGCCATACAAAGTACCCCAAAGACATACAACATCTATGCCTACCTTGGCAAAACCAGAGACAAAGGTCTTGATCTTTCACATTGATACGGTTCCTCCATATATACATTTCAGATACCATACACATGCCACTTTACCGAGAACAATGCCTGTATCCATTCTTTCCTTCTGCTGAGATCAGACG